>JAAGEH010002528.1:53307925-53337398 GCA_011751065.1 Lasiurus cinereus
TAAGCATAAGGTTCTCCAGTTCCAACCAGGTTGCTCCAAATGGTAAGAATTCCTTCTTTTTAATGGCAGCATAGAATTTCATTGTGTAGATGTACCACAGTTTTCTGATCCACTCATCTGCTGACGGGCACCTAGGCTGTTTCCAAATTGTAGCTATTGTAAATTGTGCTGCTATGAACATAGGGGTGCATAAATCCTTTCACTAACTTCTTTTAATGATTATCTTAATTATAATATATTTAAAAATATGTTTTTATTTATTTCAGAGAGGAAGGGAGAGGGAGAGAGAGATAGAGACATCAATGATGAAAGGGAATCATTGATAGGCTGCCTCCTGCATCCCCCTACTGGGTATCAAGCTCACAACACAGGCCTATGCCTTGACAGGGAATCTTACCATGACCTCCTGGTTCATATGTCAATGCTCACCCTCTGAGTAACACCAGCTGGGCAATCATAATATTTTTAATGGTTTCCTAATATAGCTTTTATTACCAGAAAAATTTCTCAAACTGTTAACTCTGAATGTGGATTTTTTTAAAGGCGATAAACTACATAGAAAGCAATGAAAACTACCCTGTCATCTTCCTCCTAGCAAACCGCCTGCTGTCAGTCGAGGGCTCTGCACAGAAAAATAACTCAAGGACTTGTTGCTACATTGTCATGATTCTGTGCTGGTTTTTAGGATGAAGAGCCAATGGTGACGGTATGAAGGCTTGATGTACCTGAACTCCGGCTCTGTGAGCTTCTACAACCACATTCACATGCTCAGCCAGCATTTTCTGAGGTCTTTTCTTTACCAGAGCCTATGATAGGTGCTGGAGATACAGGCTAAGGAGAACTGACCCCAACCCTCCCAAAATGTATAGGACAGGAAGAAATAGCAACTTAAACTTTGATGATCAATAACTTTAAAAAGGGATACTATTATGAAAAAGGAATACCATACATTGAGGACTTGCCATAATAAGCCAGGTTTTGGGTCAAGAGCTTCCTATACATTTTTTCATTCAATTCTCAAGGATAGCCTTGTGTGTATGGGGGCGTGGGGGGAATGGGGGAAGAAGTATCACTAAGCAGACTTTTCAGATAAGAAAAACAAGTCTTACAAAGGCTAATCAACTAGCTGGAGGCCACAGGGCCAGGCAGAGGACAGAGGTCTAGACCTTAAACATGAAGGCTGGCAAGTAGGTAATGTGACACTGGGAGTGACTTTTAAAGGTCACATAGGCATTTTTAGGATACAGATAATGGACACTATAAAGAAAGAGAATTACAGGCCAAAATCCCTGATGAACACAGATGCTAAAATCCTCAACAAAATATTAGCAAACTGCATCCAGCAATATGTTTAAAAGATCATAAAACATAATCAAATGGTATTTATTCTAGGGATGCAAGGCTGGTACAATATTCGCAAATCAAAAAACATGATACATTATATAAACAAAATGAAAGACAAAAATCACATGATCATATCAATAAATGCAGAGAAAGCATAACAAAACCCAATACCTATTTTTGATAAAAACTTTCAGCATGTCAAGACCAGTTTGGCTCAGTGGAGAGAGGGTCGGTCTGCGGACTGGAAGGACCCAGGTTCGATTCAGGTCAAGGGCATGTACCTTGGTTGCGGGCACATCCCCAGTGGGGGGCGTGCAAGAGGCAGCTGATCGAAGTCTCTCTCTCATGGATGTTTCTAGCTCTCTATCCCTTTCCCTTCACCTCTGCAAAAAATCAATAAAATATATTTTTAAAAAAATTGAAGAAACTTTCACCAAAGCTTTGAAGAGTTCCCTTTAAAACAACAACAACAACAAAAAAAACTTTCAGCAAAGTGGGAATAGAAGGAGCATAATAAAGACCATAATAAAGACCATATATGACAAACTTACTGCCAACATCATACTCAATAGGCAAAAACTAAAACAATTTCCTCTAAGAACTGGAACAAGACAGGGATGCTCATTCTTACCACTCGACATAGTACTGGAAGTGCTAGCCATAGTGATCAGACACGAAAAAGAAATAAAAAGCATCCAAATTGGAAAAGGAGAAGTTAAACTGTCATTACTCATAGATGACATGATATTGCACATAAAAAACTTTTGAGCCTCCATCAAAAAACGACTAGACTTAATAAAGGAATTCAGCAATGTAGCAAAATACAAAATTAACACCTAGAAATCTATGGCTTTTTATACACCAACTTTAAAATAGTGTCCCCTTTTAAAGTTATCAAATTTTAAGTTGCTATTTCTTTCAGCCTAGCCCTCTCAAAATCCGGGTCCCCTCCAGGATCCTACAGAGGATTGGGCCTAAACTGGCCGTTGAACATCCCTCTTGCAATCCAGGACTCTGGCCCATAACTGCTTGTGTTCTTGCCTGATTAACCCTAAGCACTATGCCGGCCTGATCGCTCCCAACTGCCCCCTCCCCCCCGTAGGCCTGATCACCCCCAACTGTCCTCTCCTGCCTCGACACGCCTCCTCCACTAGAACCTGCCTCTGCTGTGGGACCCCCAGGCCTCACCACACAGAGCAGCTGCTGTGCCCCACCTCCACTATACATGTGGCCATCTTGTGGCAGCGATCTTGTGATGCCATTGCGTGTAAGGACCACCTAGGCTTTTATTAGTATAGATCAGTGGTCAGCAAACTCATTAGTCAACAGAGTGGCAAACATGTGGCTCGCGAGCCACAGTTTACTGACCACTGGTACAGATAATGAAGTCACAGAAAGAGAAAATAATAAAATAATCCCAGTTACCATTGCACTAAAAAAAAAAAAAGATACTTAGGAATAACTTAACTAAGGTAAAAGACCTGTAATTGGAAAATTGCAGGATACTGAAAAAAGAGATAGAGGAAGACATAAACAAATGGTAGTATATACTGTGTTCATGAATTAGTAGAATCAACTTCATTAAAATGTCCATACTACCTAAAGCAATCTATAGATTCAATGCACTCCTCATTAAAACACCAATGGGCATATTTCATGGACCTAGAACAAACTCTACAAAAATTCATAATGAATAAAAAAAGAACCCGAATAGCCATAGCAATCTTAAGAAAGAAGAACTAAATTGGAGGGATCACAATACCAGATATCAAGCTATATTACAAAGCCATTGTTCTCAAAACTGCCTGGTAATGGCACAAGAACAGACATATAGACCAGTGGAACAGAACAGAGAACCCAGAAATCGATACAAGCTATTATAATCAATTAACCAGTTAACTGCCACATATTCAAAATAGAAACCATCTCCATATGCCATGATATTTTGAATTTAATTTAAAAAATCAATTTGCAATGCATGTGATAAAAATAAATATATTACTCACAATTCGGGTGTTCTTGATTATTTTTAGCTGAAAATTCATATGAAAAATGATTTTAAAGTTGGTCAGGGCTGCCACTTAGGGAGAAAAAAAATTTTTTTTTAATAGATGTGTGTGGCCTGTGGGGAAGGTCTGCCACTTTCATCTATAGATGCTTATGGTGTACAATGTGTTAATATTTGACAAAGGAGGCAAGAGCATACAATGGAGTCAAAACAATCTCTTTAATAAATGGTGTTGGAAAAATTGGAAAGATATATGCAAAAAAATGAAACCAGACTACCAACTTAAACCATACACAAAAATAAACTCAAAATGGCTAAAGGACTTAAATGTTAAGAAAGGAAACCAAAATATCTTAGAAGAATCCATAAGAAGCAAAATAGCAGACATATGTCATAGCAATATCTTTACCGAGACAGCTCCTAAGACAATGGAAACTAAAGAGAAAATAAACAAATGGGACTACATCAAAATAAAAAGCTTTGGCACAGCAAAAGAAACCATCAACAAAACAATAAGAAAGCCTACTGCATGAATGAATATATTAGTCACTGTTACCTCTGATAAAAGTTTAAATTCTAAAATTTACAAGGAACTCATACAACTTAACAAAAAAATAAAAAGATAAAAAATCCAATCAAATAATGGTCAAAAAACTGAAATAGACCCTTTTTGAAAGAGGACATACAGAAGGCCAGGAGACCTATGAAAACATGCTCAAAGTTACTAATCATCCAAGAGATGCAAATCAAAACGACAATGAGGTACCAGCTATTATCAACAAATCAACAAACGACAAGTGCTGGTGAGGATGCGGAGAAAAAGGAACCCTTGTGCATTGCTGGTAAGAATTCAGACTGGTGCAACCACTGTGGAAAACAGAATGGAGTTTCCTTAAAAAATTAAAAATGGAACTCCCATTTGACCTGGTAATCCACTTGTAGGACTATATCCCAAGAAACCAGAAACACCAATCAGAAAGGATATATGCACTCCTGTGTTCATAGCAGCATAATTTACAAGAATTAAGATTTGGAAATAGCCTGTCTCCATGAGCAGTTTAGTTGATTGGAAAACTATGGTACATCTACACAATGGAATACTACCCTGCTGTAAAAAAAAGCAGGAACTCTTATCCTTTGCAACAGCATGGATGGAGAGCATTATGCTAAGCGAAATAAGCCAGTCAGAGAAAGATAAATATCACATGATCTCACTCATTTGTAGAATATAATGAACAACATAAACTGATGAACAAAAATAGATCCAGAAGAAAAAAAAATACTTCCTAATATATAAAAGTCCAGGGGCCAAACAGCAGGCTGCATGGGTGACCACATCAGCCGGGGGTATAGTGAGGTACGACCAAACTGAATAGTAGGTTGCATGGGGCAACCAGGCAGGCAGGGGGGTTAGTGAAGAATGACCAAATGACTGAACAGCAGGCTGTGTGGGGGGTGACCAGGCCATCAGAGGGGACAGTTGGGGTTAACCAGGTCAGCATGAGGGGCAGCGAGGGGCAACCAGGCTGGTGGGGGGGCCATTAGGGGCAACCAGGCTGGCAGCAGGGGACAGTTGGGGGGACCAGGCCACTAGGGGGGGCAGTAAGGGGCAATCAGGCTGGTGGTGGGGCAGTTAGAGGCAATCAGGACAGCGGGGGTTGGAGGGCAGTTGGGAGCAATCAGGCATGCAGGCAGGTGAGCAATTAGGAGCCAGCATTCCCAAATTGTGAGAGGGATGTCCAACTGCTGGTTTAGGCCCGATCCCAAAGATCCCCCTTGTGCACCGGGCCTCTAGTTAGAATAAAATAGAAGTCATCCTATTATTTGCAGATTTTTAATATTTCCTATAATTTTTGTGATATACTATTTCAGTACAGTTCTGGTAATACTATTATATTTAAAATATTTTTTTCTTGAAATATTAATGTTTATTGCATGTAATATTATTTTAATTAAATTTATTTTCCTTGAAATATTAATGTTTATTGCATGTAAATGGCTAATTATTTTGTATCTACAATCTGGTAATAGATTTATTTTGTATATTGTAAAAAAACAAAAACAAGTATAAGAATAACAAATCAAAAGTAAGGCAACATACTACTGTACATCTGAGTAGTTTTATTTTTTACAAAGAACTATCTTATTCTTTAACAACAAAGTTTCCTCCATAAGTAACTATGTTGGGAATTATCATCCCATTTTACCGATGAAGAATATGATCTGCCCAAATTCAAGTGGGAGGCAGTATTTGGATATGGTTTTTAGTGGCAAGTTTAGTAACTTTCCGTTGCTTTCCTCACTGTTTGGTGCTGAATGTCAAACACTTCTACTTTTTTAATAGTTTAAACAGGGTGATCTTGATAAAAATGAAAAATATGCTCACTTTATTCAGTTTATACTATCATCTTTATTTGGAGTATTGAGGAAACATCTAAACTCCAGAAATACTGCAACCACAATATGAGAATAGAGCTCACAAAGATCTTATTTGTTCTCAATGAATTCCTACTACTACCAAACATTGACCATATACAGTAGATGGTAAGTAAAGTCTAAGTTACACAACCCCATAAATTGACCTAGGTTTGAAGTGAAGCAGCTTTTAACTCCCATTTAGACTGTGTTTGTGGAGGGAGAGGGAGGAGTGCAGGGAGTGTTATCAAAATATGATAACAAGTTATGAATAACGGGAGTTTACAGATAAATTGAAGGTGTCACCACCACAAGCAGCAGAGGGCTCTCTAACACCGCCCAGAAGACACATGAGCAGCACCATTATCACTTGGCTTGTTCCTTTATTAACTCCCACATCATCCTCAGGTTATCAATGTTTACCTGGTTTGCAAAAGGATATTCTAAAGACTAATACTTAGAAAGACCAGATGAATTGTGCTGTAAGAAATTTTAATGGAATTTTCCTATGCTGGATCAATAACACATGCTAATTAACCATTTGGCTATAAGTCTTCTTAAAAGAGCCACTGCAATTCGGAATTGCATGTATTTCACCACCATTAAGTAAACACTCAGTAACATATGTTAAATATCATCATTGTCTGGAGGAATCAATAAAAAAAGAGAATAGATAGAGATTATTAATGTAAGTTTCCCACTATGGTAAATAAGCCAAGGAAAGAAGAGGACACTGACACATGAAAGTAGATGATAATGCAATAACACCAAAGGAATACAAATTAATCATCACTGTTCTTAACTTCTTTCTCACCATTACTCTTTGTGCATAGAACTTGAGTTAATGGGTATTAGAAAGTTGATCTAGCAAGTCAAATTACTCCTGTGAACATTGAGTGTTTTGTCATAGTCAAAAGACTAATAGTTAAGACTTTGTTAGCCTACTGAAGTCTAGTGATCAATAAATTAGAGATCCTTATCTACAGATCCACAATATCTAAGGAAAATAATCCAACAAATATGAATCATGGAAAGAGCTTGAGGTATAAGTAAAATCTGGAATCTGATAAAATATGTTATCTCATTAGTGACAAGGTCTATTTAGTAACCTAAAGAAATAAAAACTTATATATTTCAATTCTTAATATCATTTCTCCACTTAATTCTATATTATTTTATTTCTTTTGGAGTGCTTTTTTTGATGGCAAGGATATCAATTTAATGCTACACAATGTGTTGAGTTTTGAAATTAAATAGAAGAAATATGTGTAGCCCTAGCTGGTTTGGCTCAATGGATATAGTGTTGGCTTCTGGACTGAAAGGTCCAGGGTTCGATTCCAGTAAGGGGACATGCCTGAGTTGTGGGCTCCATCCGCAGTGGGGACGCATGCAGGAGGCAGCCAATCAATGATTCTCTCTCATCATTGATGTTTCTATTTCTCTCTTCTTTTCCTTTCCTCTTTGAAATGAATAAAAATGTATTTTAAAAAAGAAATATGTATACATATTATAGTATTTTTAAAAGATATATTTTATTGACTTTTTACAGAGAAGAAGGGAGAGGGATAGAGAGTTAGAAACATCTATGAGAGCGAAACATTGATCAGCTGCCTCCTGCACACCCCCTTATGGGGATGTGTCCGCAACCAAGGTACATGCCCTTGACTGGAATCGAACCTGGGACCCTTTAGTCTGCAGGCCGACCCTCTCTCCACTGAGCCAAACCAGTTTTGGCCATATTATAGTATTTTAAAAACAATTAGGAGAATTTCACCATCTTAGTGGTCTATAATAATAAAAGTGTAATATGCTAATTAGACTGAACGTCGTTTCAGACAAAGCCGGGTCTGCGAGGGAAGCCTGAGACCCCAGTGCCAGAGGGAAGCCGGTGCTGGCAGCTGGAGGAAGGAAGACCTGCTTTTGCATGAATTTTGTGCACTGGGCCTATAGTATAGAATAAGATCCCATCTTCAATTTAAGCCATATGAAGTGAAATGTAACAACTGAGTTTTTTACTTGACAGGAGTTATATTTTAAATATTCAGCTTCTGCAGTTTTTTCTAAAGATCATGAGTTTCTAAATAGTCAACTTTATCCTAGAATGTCTGCAAATTATGTTAAGTAATAAACAGAGAGCAAAATACATTAAAGAAGGAACCAAAGTATTTTCTTTCATTCTGAGCTTTCAACCTCATCTGTTATTCTCATCTCAGTTACAGATTACCAATAACAAATTTATCTTCTAGATATGTTCATAATATGCTAAGAAAGGCTAAAAAAGTCACTCTTGGAAATTGCAAGCTAAGTAGACATTAGGGTACAAACATGCCCTCCAATAAGATCATGCTTATATGAGGTTAAACAAAATACAGGGCAGTAAGATCCATGTAGGCACATCTCTATTATTATGCTAATCGTACTGTCCACCACATGTATTGTAATTGTCTGGTAATGTGTCTGCATTCTGACCAGCATGTGACCTCTTTGAAACAGGGCTTTTGTTCTTTTTTTTTTTTTTAAATACATTTTTATTGATTTCAGAGAGGAAGGGAGAGGCAGAAATAGAAACATCAATGATGAAAGAGAATCATTGATTGGCTGCCTCCTGCATGCCTCCTACTGGGGATTGAGCCTATAACCCGGGCATGTTTTCTTGACTGGAATAGAATCCAGGACCCTTCAGTCGGCAGGCTGCTGCTCTATCCACTGAGCCAAACCAGCTAGACAGAGCTTGTGTCTTAATTTTCTTAGCATCACCGGGAGTACAGAGTAGTGTTTGGTCATAGAGAAAAATGTTAAATAGCATTCTCATGATGCTTTGTTTTAACAGGTAACACTCACCATCTAGTAAATGAAAGCACCAATTATGAAAACAAAACAAACACCTCATATAAGGAATGATACGCAGTACGCTATTTGGGGATGTTGAGTAGTTTATTGTTAATTGTTATATATACCTGCTGTCAATGGTTTTATACCAACTATAATCATTAACCAGAGTTTACATCAGTGTTTCTCTGAATGTGGGATCATTTTGATCAGATTTGCTTTTGGGAAGTTTGTTAAAATGTAGATAATTTCCCTGTCACGCCCAGATTACAATATAATGAGTCCAGGGAAAGTGAACAGCAGGATGAAGCTAATTTTAAAAATTAAGTTACTCCAGTAATTTTCATGCGCCTAAAGTATGAGAGGCATTGGCCTATTTACTCAATATAAGTAGTGAGCATAAATTTCCTTAGCTGGTACCTAAAGCTATCCTTTCACTCATCCACTTTTAATCCAGGTTTTCCCCCTGTAGGCTTTTAAACAGAACAGAGCTGAGCTCTCATCCCAGCAGCCAGCAGGCACACCACAAAGCTCTGCAACCTTCAGGCTTCAGGCAGAGTAACAATGGGGGCGACTGGCAACAATCATTACCAGAGAGTCACAGAGACCCTTAGCCAAAGATGCTGAACCAGGATCGGGAATGCTTTCTGCCTGGGTGCTTAAGTTCTCAAAAGATCCTTATCGAAGAGAACCACAAAAACCTGGTCCTTGCCTTCAGGAGGTTTATAATCAAAGGCAGGCAAAGGCCAGAAATGAACATTGCAGGATAATCAATCCAATTAACCTTGAAGATTAGGCAAACAGAGAATTTGCTGGTCAGCATTTTGGAATGTAGATTCCAATTATGCCTCTGACATAGGTTGATTGATAAGAACTAGCAATGCAAAATAATTTTGGAGAAAATTCCATTTTAGCTTTTATCATCTTAACTCCTTAAATTGTATCTTAGCAGTATAAAGATCTATTTCCTTCTTAACTGTTATTATATCATCAAGTAGCTTCTCACAGAGTTCCACAATAGCCGATATTCTTATCTAGAATACAACTTGCTTAAAACCCTTAAGAACTAACGTCATTACAAGAAAAACTAATCCCCAACTTTAAAGTTGGAAGCCAAATCAAGACCCCCAAAAATGTACATTAGTTTTAGTCTCTTGCAGGCTTCAAGCATGTGGGTTAATATAGAAAATTTTCAGATGTATGTATAAACCACTTTATGCTTTCTTAGGTTAATTTTTTAGAGAAGGAATTTTTGGGACACCTCCATCAAGTTCCCATTACAGTGCACCTGTCATTACAGGGAAAGAGAAACAAGTACACAGGTTTATCTCACAGAATACATCAGCAGAACCCATTCTGTAAATAAACACAATTTTGTTTACCTGATTTTAATGATTGAAACATGAACATTCTGCCATAGCCAGTTTGGCTCAGTGATTGGAGCATCTGACCCATGGCTGAAGGGTCTTGGGTTCTATTCTAGTCAAGGACACATACCTCAGTTACAAGCTGGATCCCCAGCCCTCATCGGGCGCATGCAAGAGGCACCAAACCTATGTCTCCTTCATATCTCTATCTCTACCTCTCCCTTCCACTCTCTCTGAAAATCAATGGAAAAATGTCCTCGGGTGAAGATTAACAACAACAACAAAACACTACATGAGCATTCAGTAAAATATTGATGGCGTGGTTTTTAAAATGAAATTAATTTTTATCCTGTTTTTTTCAATCTTACCAACTGGATTTATTACTTGATTAAAAAAGTCATTTTCACTAATAAAACCCTCCATAGTTTTCTTAAAGGAAGTATTTATATGGGATTGATCACCACTGCAGGTAAAGCAGTTGAAGTTGAAATATGATAATATGATTGGCAAAAGTCATTTTAAAAATTATAAAATGTGACCTTGGGTTTCCTCCATGCCTCAGTTTTTCTGTTGTGAAACTGAAGGATTAGACCCCAACATCACACTGGTGACTTCCAGCTTTAACATTCTAGGATACATTATTCACATATTAGTTCACTAGCAGTGTTCTTTCTTACAAACCCTTTGGTTTAAATCTTCATTTCTTTGCTCCACCCCACCTCCATAATTTCTTACAATCATTAACGAACAAAACAGTCTTGTGCTCAAATGTTCTTAATGTAGTAATTTTTAAAAAGATGTCATTTGTGTAATAAATCTATCTATAATTATTCACAGGGGAATATTATCCTTAACACTTATGTTCATGTATTATATTTTAGTTATTGATAGAAAATCCTTGCCTAGATTTAAACTCCAGAAGGGAGGGATTCTAAGATGCATTTTAAAAAGGTTTGTAGCCTTAGACAGACTTTAAAACGAGCTTGGTTCTTAACACAGCTTCACAACATTGCTAAGAAGCTGATTCAGTTTTCTTACAAACCTGCTCAATATATTCTTCAGTTTTTCTTTACCTTTCATAGATATTTTCTTACATTTATTTTTATTCAAGGGAAAAATAACCTGACCATAATAATCAAGTGAAAAAGATGATAAATTGGGTATAAGTGTCAGTAAAAGAAGCAGTAAAATATTTATTTTTTTCTGGACTCAATGAAGAACAGTATGTACCATGGACTCTACACAGTTTGCAGCACGTTATTAGAAGATGTCACATGTTGGCAAAGTTATATGGTTGGCTTCTACTCAGAAAATACAGAACAGAATGAAACAAACAAACAGGAAAGAATACTACCTGTGCAGAGGCATGATTTCACAAGCCATTCTTGTACACAGATTTGCAAGGGACCCTCACAAGTGTCTCTTCCACGCCAATAAGCCAAGTGTGGTTGTCTGTCCAGTGAACGTCTTCTTACAGTGGCTACGCTGGGCTTGGGCGGGAGGCTGCACCTCACAGCTGAAGCAACTTGCTCTGCAGCTAGCGAGAAGACTGCTGCTCTCAGCCTCCAAACTTCTCCAAGCAATGCTATTTTATCGACTGCCTCTCTACATTTACACTGCAGTCCACTTTGACCTTTTGTTCCAAGGAAGCAGCTGAACCATCCAGCCAATCAGAGGAGCAGCTGCTGCAATGCTTAATCTGCTTCTTTTGCGACTGCTGTTGCTCCTCCTCCTCCTCTGCCTCCTCCTCCTCCTCCTCCTCCTCCTCCTTCTTCTCCCCTTCCACCTCCTCCGGCCACTGCTCCTGCTCCTCAGTGGGCTTGCTTAATTCTGGTAACTTGAAACTTTCTCCTTAGTAGTTCCACAGGCAAGCTTGTCAGTTTGGGGCTAGCAACCAATAACTGCAGCAAGAGTTCTTTACCTCTCGATGTTACAGAGACTGTCAACAAGGAAATCCATTTGTCAAGGGCAGACACTGCCTCTGTAACAAAAGGTTTCTGTGACAGAAGGCAACAGCTATGCTCCATCCCCTTTCTTCCCTTAGGAAGAAAAAATAACAACAAAAAAACACACCAACAAACCACTAACATCGGAAGGCATGATACTTTTCTAGAAGGAAGGCATGCTTTTAGATCCTTGCCCTACCCACATTTATTTCCTGCTGATGTTTGTTTACACTGTGGTGGTTAGTAGTCACTGGTGACATCACCCAAGTCACGTAGCCCTCGCTCCTGGGGAAAATGTATGTCCTAAGGCTGCCCACATTCCCAAAGGATCAAAGCCTCTACTTCCATGGAAGTTATTTCAACTTATTCTGCATTTTCTCCTTATAAAACTGAATGTGTTTATTTATAAAGTCATTTTCCTCTAAGAACATCAACAGGCTTTTTTGGTTATCTATTTCCCTCCTTCCTTCCTTCCTTTCTTTCTTTCTTTCTTTCTTTCTTTCTTTCTTTCTTTCTTTCTTTCTTTCATCTATCTATTTATCTATCATTATAGGTAACACCAAATCAATTTTTCTATAAGATCTGCTAAATGCTTGTTAATTATCCAGTTCTCCCTTATAGTTTCTTCTTCTCATCATGGAATAATAGTGTTATATTTTTAACAACACAACTGCTAATCCACAGATTTCAAACAATGCAAGAACGATAATAGCAACACATTTTAAGGAGATTTCTTTCAAATCATGAGAACTGCAAAGAGTTACAAGGAAGTCCAGAGCATTGCCTTTAGAATAATGAACAGAGAGCCAAAACCCATAATGTTCAGAAACAGTGGGGGCTTGTGGTCCAAAAAGATATCCTCCTCCCCTGTAGTTTTCCCCAGATGTTTTTAGACCACTCATAATTCTGAATTTAGAACACACAGTCCCATTGTAGGTGTCTACTTTCCTTTGCTATACATGTTCACGTTTCGATAGAATATCAGCAACTAAAACCAGGCTTTAAAAACAATGGAAGTTGAATTAAATCCAGGACTTATTTTAACTGAAATTGTAAATAGAGTCCTTTTTTAAAAAAAAATTACTGATTTGGAAATTCTAATTTGATACTCCAGTAACAATAACTTAGCTCTGTACATCTGCTTAAGTTTTTTATTTTTCAAAATGCCTTTACAACTTAACACTTCAAGTAATTGCTAGAGTTAGAAAGTCACTATTATATCTTCCACAACAGAATCAAGAAGAAAACAAAAAAATCTGAAAGATATAACTACTAACAAAATAGAACCAATAATTAAAACAAAAAAACTCCCAACAAACAAAAGTCTTGGACCAGACGGTTTCATAGGTGAATTTTACCAAAAATTCAAAAGAATTAACCTATATCCTTCTCAAAGTATTACAAAAAGTTGAAGAGGAGGAAAGGCTTCCAAGCTCATCTTATGAAGTCAGTATTTCCCTGATTTCAAAACCAGACAAAGACATTACAAAAAATAATAAATAAATAAATTATAGGGTAATATCCCTGATGAACAAAGATGCAAAAATACTCAATAAAATATTAGTAAACCAAATCCAGCAATACTTTAAAAAGATCATACTTCATGACCAAATGGGATTTATTCTGGCATGCAAGGTTAATTCAATATCCATAAATCAAGTAATACGATACACCACATAAATGAAATGAAGAATAAAAATCATATGTCCATATCAATAGAGGCAGAAAATGTATCTGACAAAGTCTATCATTCATTTATGATTAAAAAAACACCTCTCAGCAAAGTCAGTTTAGAGAGAATATATCTCAAAACAATATAGGCCATATGTGACAAACACACAGTTAGTATCATACTCAATAGTGAAAAGCTAAAAGTGTTTTCCTTAAGATTAGGAATAAGACAAGGATGTTCGCTCTCATCTTTAATTCAACATAGTTCTGGAAGTCCTAGCCACAACAATTAGACAAATAAAAGGCATACAAATTGAAAAGAAAGAAGTAAAATGTCATTATTTGCAGATGACATGATACTATATATTACATCAAAAAACTATTAAAACTGATAACGTTAAGTGAAGTAGTAGGATTCAAAATTAGTATTAAAAAATTAGTTGTATTTTTATACACCAATAATGAGCTATCAGAAAGAGATACCATTTAAAATTACATAAAAATACCTAGGAATAAATGTAACCAGGAGATAAAAGATCTATGCTCAGTAAATTATAAGACACTGAAGAAAGAAATTGAAGAAGATATAAATAAATGGAGACATATACTGTGCTCATGAAAAGGATAAGCAGTGTTTAAATGTTCATACAATCCAAAGCAATGTATAGATTAAATGCGATACCTATCAAAATACCAATGGCATTTTTCACAGAACTAAAACAAGTAATCCTAAAATTAATATAAACCACAAAAAATCCCAGTAAGTTGGAGCTATCATGCTACCTGACATCAAACTATACTATGATGTTATAATGATCAAAACAGCATGGAACTGGCATAAAAACAGACATATAGATTAACAGGACAGAATAGAGAACCCATAAATAAATGACTACATGGTAAATTAATTTATGACACAGGAGGCAGGAACATATACAATAGAGTAAAGATAGTCTCTTCAATAAATGGTTTTGGGAAAGCTGAACAGATATATGCAAAAGATGAAATTAGACCACTTTCTTACACCATCTATACTAATAAAAGGATAATATCTAATTAGAATGAACATCTTCTGGACATCCTTCTGGTCGTCCTTCTGGACAAAGCCATAATGGTGAGGGCTGAGGCAGAGGTGGTTGGGGCAATCAGATTGGCAGGGGAGAGCAGTAAGGGGCAATCAGGCCTTCAGGGAAGAGCAGTTGAGGGTGACCAGGCTGGCAGGGGGCAGTTGGGGCAATAAGGTGGGGAGGGCAGTTAGGGGTCAATCAGGTCAGCAGGGGAGGGTAGATAGGGGTGATTAGGCCAGCAGGGGCGCAGTTAGGGGGTGATCAGGCTGGCAGGCAGAGGTGGTTGGAGGTGATCAGGCCAGCAGGCAGAGGTACTTAGGGGCCATCAGGTTGGCAGGCAGAGGTGGATAGGGGTGCTCAGGCTGGCAGGGGAGCAGTTAGGGGCATCAGGCCGACAGGTAAAGGTGGTTAGGGGTGATCAGGCAGGCAGAAGCAGTTAGGGGCGATCAGGTTGGCAGGGAAGCAGTTAGGGGCAATCAGGCAGGCAGGTGAGCAGTTAGGAGCCAGTGGTTCCAGATTGTGAGAGGGATGCCCACAGGGATTGGGCCTAAACTGGCAGTCGGACATCCACCGAGGGGTCCTGGATTGGAGAAGGTGCAGGCTGGGTTGAGGGACACCCTCCCATGCACAAATTTCATGGGCTTCTAGTATACAATAATAAACTCAAAATGGATTACAGACTTATATGTAAGATCAGGAACCACAAAACTCCTAGAAGCAAAAATAGGCAGTAAACTCTTTGACACTGCTTTTAGTCACTTTTTTTTTTTAATGTATCCTCAGGCAAGAGAATCAACAGGAAAAAATAAACAAATGGGACTAGATTAAACTAAAAAGTTTTTGCATGGCAAAGGAAACTATCAGCAAAACAAGAAGACAACCTACTGAATGGGAGAAGATATTCACCAATCATACATTTAATAAAGGGTTAATATTAAAAATATATATGAACTCATACAGCTTAACACCAAAAAAAAAAAAACACCCAACCAAAAATAAAAAACAAAGAAACAAAAAAACAACAACAATACGCCAAATAAATCCAAACAATCCAATTTAAAAATGGGCAGAGAACTGGAATAGACATTTATCTAAATAGGACATATAGTTGGCCAACAGACATATGTAAAGAAGCTGCTCAATTTAGTAATCATCACAGAAATTAAAATTAAAATTACAATCAGATATCACATCACAACTGCCAGAATGGCTATCATCAATAAATTAATAAACATTAAACACTGGCCAGGATGTGGAGAAAAGGGAATCCTTGTGTACTGTTTGTGGGATTGCAAATGGGTGAAGCCACTATGGAAAGTAGAAGGTTCCTCAAAAAATTAAAAATAGAATTGCCATTAGAAATTCCATTTCTTAGTATTTATCTGAAGAAATCCAAAATACTAATTCTAAAAGATACATATATCCCTATGTTCACTGTAATAATAATAACAACAATAGTCAAGATATGGAAGCAACCTAAGTGTTCACTGATAGATGATTGGATAAAGAATATGTAATAATATTCTGTTATGTATATTACATACATATACATAACAATATTATTCAGCAATAAAAACATATATAATAGAATATACATAATGGAATATTACTCAGCAATAAAAAGGAATGAAATTTTACCATTAAAACATGAATGGAACTAGAGGGTATTATGCTCAGTGAAATAAATCAAATAGAAAAAGACAAATACCTTGATTTCACTTTTATATAGAATCTAAAAACAATAAATAAACACAACAGAAACAGACTCACTGATACAAAGAATAAATTGATGATTGCTAGAGGGAAAGGAGTGGATGTGCTGGGTGAAAGGGTGAAGGGATTAAGAATTACAATTGGCAGTTACAAAACAGTCATGAAGATGTAAAGTACAGCATTGAAAATATAGTCAATATTACTGTTATACCTATATCTGGTGCCAGATGGTGCTAGACTTATGGGGGGATCACTTAGCAAGGTGCGTAAATGCATAACCACTATGCTGTATACCTGAAACTAACATAATATTGAATGTCAACTATAATTGAAGAATTAAAAAAATAAGCAAAGATTTAAAAAAAGAAAATCACTATAATACCTATTCTATTGATGAGCAAATCTGGTATGTATTAGCCTATTAAGTCATTTGTCAAATTCACATAGAAAAATAGTGGCAGAACAGAAACTGGATTCAGACATTCTCAGGTTCTACTATACATCTATAGGACATTTAGAAATAGTTCAAATTCAAATAGTTTTAGAAACAGTTCAAATTCAAATGCCAGAAATAATATTTTCTCTTTACTGATTTTTTTTTTTTTGAAAACACCTCAGTAGTATATGGCTAAAATATGAGTTCAACATTATAGGACCCAGCATTTAAAAAAAATGTTAAATTGAACTACAATTCACATTTAATATATATTGAGGTGAACTATCGATGAGAAGGAGCATTCCAATGTTCTCACCTAATTACATATAAATTACCTGAAAAATTAAGTTTTCCTGTCCACATTCCTCTAACATACCATATTACCAATGAGATGTCAATGGTTGTTTTTTTTTTTTAAATCTCCTAATACTACAACATAGGAATTACCTGCCTCGTCAAGTCTCTCTGTTTTATTTATAACTAGAGGCATGGTTCACAAAATTCATGCATGATGTTTGTGTGTGTGTGTGTGTGTGTGTGTGCATGTGTGTGTGTGTGTGTGTGTGTGTGTGTCCGTCCCTCAGCCTGGCCTGCACCCTCTTACAATCTGGGACCCCTTGGGGGATGTCCAACTGCTGGTTTAGGCCTGGTCCCTCTCGCAATCTGGGACTGCTGATTCCTAACCACTCACCTGCCTGCCTGCCTCATTATCCCGAACCACTCGCAATGTCTGCCTGATTGCCTTTTAATCACTTGCCTGCCTCATCATCCCTAACTGCTTCAGACTGCCTGCCTGACTGTCCCTAACAGCCTCTGCCACAGCTTTGTCCGGAAGGACATCCGGAATGATGTTCAGAAGGTCATTTGGCTGTCTGGTCTAATTAGCATATTGCACTTTTATTTTTATAGATAATTTTTCTCTCTTTTGCTTGCTCTCTTTTTGTCTATTTTATGGGCATTACTTGATGATCATTTATGAATTTGTACCTGGACTTCAGCTCCTCCTTTCTGCCACACCTACTGTCTTGATCACTTAGATACCTTTATTATTTCTAAAATCCTCACATCAGTTCCTCACAGTCAGGTAGCAAGAATACTATTCCCTGAACTATGCCAGTTCTACCTGCTCAAGCACTGATACCCTCCCTGTATTTCCTGGGCACTAGGCCCCTTCATGTGCCTCCCTCTTACTTCTGCTTCCCCCTTTTTCCTTAGCTCCTTTGTCTTAGCATCCTTTGCAGCTCCAATTGTTTTCTACATCTGCAGAAGGTAACCTACACCAAACCAACTGGCATGCAGCTTTAAAAAAGGCACATCCTGGCTCTCCTCAGCATTTAGCTATTCCTAAAATGGGTTTGTTCGCATCCTCCTCTTCTTCACCCTTTGTAAATCGGCCAGCTGGCTTCTCCACTACCAGGCTGCTAAACATTGCAGAAGAAAGTCACATAACCCTGGCAACTCATTATACTGAAAATGCATGCTGTTTAACCTCGTCATGAACTCAATACTGTGTAGCAACCTTTCAGTTATCTTTAACTGGCTTTTCACTGCATTCCCACACAAACTGCTGCAAATTTTCCTCAGTGCTGCTAAACTGAACCTCTCTCTAAGTCACTAATCATGTCACTTCATAAATTTACTGAATAAGGCCAGATCATAAAATATGAGTGCTCCTGGTCTCCTTTGCTACAGTTAGGGGTTTAAATGTACCCCCTACACACACACACACACACACACACACACACACACACACACACACACATCTTGCTTCATTCTTTTTTACTTCTTTCTAGTCTAGGAGAAAAGGTCCTCACTCATAGGACCAAAACCTTTAATCTATTGCAAAAACGAACAAACCGAAACCACATTTAAGTTGGAGTTGGGAGTGTCTGTAGGGAGAGCTCTCACTCCCTAATATAAGTACTTTCCATCTTCATCAGGAACATTTTTTTAAAATTTATTTTTATTGATTTTAGAGAGAAAGGGAGAGGGAAAGGGAGGGAGGTATACAGTAGGTAAAGAGAGTTGTTGTTCTACTTGTTTATGCATTCATGGTTGATTCTAGTAAGTGTCCTGACTGGAATTGAACCCATTACCTTGGTTGTTATCAGGACAATGTTCTAACCAACTGAGCTACTAGGGCAAGGCCAAGACTTTTTTTTTTTTAATTCGACTAAAAGGAGGGTCTTCTCTGAACAACCACTCAGCCAAGGAAAGAGTGTTACATTTCAGCCAATGAAAAGCCATTTCAAACTCCCTGTTTCCTCCAACGGGCTCTTTGTTTACAAGAGCCCCTCTGAACTCTCTCATTCATTCTCTAGGAAACAAGTCTTCTCTCCTTTGTTCTTGGGACTTGCACTTGGCTACAATTACATGAAATGTCCCAAATTACAATTCTTTGTTGTTCCCCAATAAACCCATTTTGCTGGGAAAAGCTCTGGCTGTTTGTTTAAGGCCAGCAGTATGCACTAGATCTCATCATTTTCTCCTTGCTTTGGAAGAAGCCTGGTATCTACTACATCTTAGCATGCCCCCTTCTGATAGCCACCCAAATAAGTGTCCCTCAGCCTTATAAAATTTTCCTCAACAGGCCTATCCTCGGGCGATGAAGCATTATTCCCCTCTCTTCCCAGCAACAATAACTCAGTTCTGTATAGCTGCTTAAGTTTTTTTTTTATTTTTCAAAATGCTTTTATTTCCTAACACTTTAGTTAACTGCTTGAGTTAGAAAATCATGATTATATACATATCATAATATCTATTCTATTGTCGAGTGAATTCAGTACTAGACTCCCAAAAGCCTATCTTTGCTGTTTCTACTTCCTCATCAATGACTCACTCTTCTACCCCATGCTGACAAACTTTAGACTTTACCACTTATCTGAAACTTTTAGGCCTTTTCTTAGACTGCTTTCTACTCTTACTTTTTTAGAAACACCACCTTCCGTTTTCTGAGTCTTTGGCTCTCTGTGATCTTCCCTAGAGGTCCCTGATCACTCCACTCTCCTTTTATTTCATTTGCCTTTCTTTTCTCTTACCTCCTCCCTGACTCACTTTCCACCCATCCAATACAGGCACTCTATTAAAGCTTAATAATAGGCTCCTGGAAATTGCATCCTGCCCCTGCTACAGGCAGTATAAACTTGGGCAGGCTGTCTGAGAAGCTCTGAAATTGTTCTGGGGAATAAATGAGATCAAGCATGTGAAACATGTAAAATAGTGCCCAGTAAATGAGTGCTCAATAATTATTAGTATTATGACCCTAATCAACACTGTCAAAGACTCATATTATCTAATTCCCAAATTTCTCCTCCCTCTGATCCTTCTTGTTAAATAATGTTATTCTCTTTGTGAATCAGATTCATTGCATGAGTCACCTTTACTCTTTCCTCTTCTCTCCTCAAGCAAATCTGTGGGCTGTCCTGTCATGTGTCTTTAATCAAGTCAGCCTTAGTCAGCTGCAATATTATGATAACCTTCAAATGATCTTTCTTCCTCTATTCACCCTATCTCCAATACATACAATTCACTACTAGAGTAAATTTACCGACTGCGATTATAATCTGGTCACTCACTCCTCTGCTTAAAAACTTCAATAGCTCCCAACTATCACTAAAGTGAATTCCAATTCTTTGTATATGACGATTAAGACTCTCCATCAATTAACCCCTATTTATCCTCCAGTTCAGTTGCTTTTATCTCCTAAGGAAACCACTCCAGACATACCTGTCCATTATTTTCAAATCTGCTCTGAACTTTTCTACCCAAACATTTTGTTCATGCTGTTCCTTCTGTCTGAAATGTTTTCCCATTACATTTCCTCTTAGCAAAATTCTATACATAACTCGGGTTTAGGCCAGTTGGAAGAAACCTTTTTCTCCTTTTAACTTATAAAATCCTTTGCATCTCTTATATTTATTTATTTTTCCCACACGGTTTCATTATTATATGAACCTATATGTTATCGCTATTGGAATGTAAGTTCTCAAGGACAAAAACTGTATCTTTCTGCAGCCATTACAATGACACTCAGTAAGTATTGAATGACATTCAATAAGTGTTGAAAGAGTTAAATGATAAATCAACCATTCTTTCAGAGACCCAACCATAGTTCTTTTGATTAGACTTGAGTTTATCAAGCAATATTTCTACCCACTTTTAAACATTTACCATTGTAAGCCTACACTTACAATAAAGTAGATGCCTAATGTAGATTCAGATAAAGGATACCAATAATGGTCTAAAGAAATAAACTACCGATGTGAAATCACAGATATGTAAAATAGTAGGGTTCTTTCCAAAACATTTTGAAATCTTTTAAGTGTTTACATCATCCAGTTCCTGCTAAGTTGCCTGTTTCCTTTTCTACACTACAGCAGGCTTGCAGATTTCTAATTTTCTTATATAACTTCTTCAGAAGATTCCAAGTGTTTGGTAATATGTGTGCCTGACCTTGTGCTATCAAGAGCAACAACTCCAAAAATGCTTTGGCTACATTGGTTTTAATTTCAACATCAATTTGAAGCAACAGATAAAATCAGATCATTTCTGGGCCACGTTAATTTGTTTTCATACATTGTTTTACAATCAGGTTGAGATGTGTTTCCTAAGACAAAACAATATATTAAAATTATTACTTTTTTGTTTGATAAGAAGGTACTTCTTGTGCAAGGTTTCTTCCTCGTGATTTTTATCAATCTTTGTAAATACACTAAGGAGCATTGCATTCTATAAGAATCAAAGTATTCATAAATGGTAATAACTAAATCTGAGATGACATTTTCATAATCATGAAGCCAAGGTTTTTGGGGTGCATATAATTTAGAAACTCTGATGCTGCTGCACAGGCTCCTGATCAAACCTTAGTGGGCTTTAGGGCTCATTGTTGGACATCATCATCATCATCATCGTCATCCGAAACAACAAATATCAAAACAAACAAACAAAAAAGGGGGCAAAGGAATGGGAGGGGTGGTATATGGAAAGAAACTAGCATTTATTGAGAATCTGTGCTCATTTTAATAGGTGTGAAAATGAAAAGTTAATTATGTTGAACATTCAGCTAGTAAAAGGCTGACATGAAGTCAGCATCTGAAATGCCATTAAGTTGCCACCATACAAAAGCTTTTAAAGATAAATATTATTCTTACCCATTGATAACATATATACATTTTCTATTGGAAATAGAGTCCTTTCTTTTGGTCTGAGGTTTATATTAAGATGAGTGCACACTAGTATATGTTAAATAAACTTCATACAGTTTTAAATGGGCTGTCTGAACCAAAGACATATATTGGACCAGAACAAACTTTGCTACTGAGACCACATGTGTGTGTGCATGCATGTGTATAGTGGTAGAAGACCGCTGTGGTTGCAGCAGGGAAAGGAAGTGGCTGGGATAAGGTATTAAGGGAAAGAGGAAAATGGAGAGAAAAAAAGATGGAAAAACAACTTTTAATTTGTATTCTTAATCATATTTCTCTTATTAAGAAATTAATACATAAAAATGGCAGGTAAGCTGAGTTGCTTTTAATGTTAAAAAAACAACAACAACTGTATAATATATCTTAAAGAATAATTATAAAACCTTATAAAGAATTTGTCTTAAAAAGTGGAACAGTGATATTCAGAACAGGCTCAAATTAACAAGAATAAGAAATTTCTAGTTAGATACACTATCTTCTTCAGTATCTGCAAAATAAATATGCTGGTTTTACTTAAGGCCAGAATTAAAATAAAAGCAACATAGTAAGGTCAACTTCATTAAAACATTTCCTCCTTTATTGATTAGGCTTATCTAGTATATTTTAGAAGATTGCTAAATAAACTTTCAAGAGGATAGAAATTATATAATCATTTTTTTCCAAAGACACACCTCTTTAATTCTGATGGTGGCTCTCATTTTTAAAACTGTGTGTAGTGTGTGGTTTTATTTCATTAAACTCTATCTGACTAGCTTTCCTGGACTCTCAAATGGCTCACAGGGTGCATTTATTCAGATTCTAAAATCCTGAAGAGCTGCCAGAGAGGACAGAGGAGACTGCTGCTGACAGCAAGTCAAGGTTAAGGGCCTGGACAGCTGGGGATGCATCACTCAGGGTTCCCTTCCTCACCCCACTGACGGCTTCGATTTCACTAACAGGTTCCAACATTAAGACTCAAAACAGTCACCACAAAGACTGAGTCTTGATTTCAAATCAAATGACAAGTAATTATAATTTATGGTACATGAACACACAGTTATATATATTCATACAGAGGCTGTCTATCTGTTTTTAAAATAAGTTTCTTATAACAATTGTGAGTTGTTTCTTCATAAAAAATGGTTAAAAGTAAATTCTTTGAGACAACTTTCATAATTGTTCCCCAACTTTCTGGGTCAGGGAAAAATCCATCATTTTGCCAGATGGAATCTCAGTTAGTGATCACTGCCAATAAGTAAGTGCTCAAGCACATTTTCCTGGAATGCGACTCCCCGGGCATGACTTTCTCCAAATCTCCCCTGGGAGTCCAGATAATGGTGTTTCTGTTCTCATAAAACAAGTCATGTCCCGTCCAACAGCTGCTACCACACCTGACATCAGCTGCCTTAAATTGTCCTATTGACTTTTTACCCTGTTAAATGCTATTTTCTGGTAGAGGAGAAGCAGGCTTCAGTGGGCTTCCTTAGAGAAATGTCAAAATTGCTTAGTGTGATATGGTAACCGACTGGCTGTTTCCGAAACCATAAAACAGAAAATAAACTTCATATTTCTGAGACATGAAATACTAAGCATGAGTACAAAATCAATATCAGTACGTACATTGGTAGAATCGATTTACTTCAACACAAGGCTGCATGCTTTGCTTTAAAGCAACCGAATATTAGAATAAGTGAAATTATATTTAAAAGCAAAATAAAAAGAAGCAGTGATTGTGTGATCAAGAATAGATCACATTTAAAAAAAACCTCAGGAGTATTAAAAAACAAAACAAAAAACCTCAGGGGATTAAAAGTGGTGGCAGAGTAAGTAGATGCTGCATGGACATGCCTCCAAGGAACAAACTGGAATTACTACTAAAATACAGAAAAAGTTCCTGAATAATCAATGAATAACTCACAGGAGAGAACCCTAATACATGGGGACCGAAAATGGAGACAGAACAGAGACTCAATGTTCATATTCTAATCCCCATGTGTACCTTCTCTCACATGGGAAAAGGGATGTTGGTAGTGTGATTAAGTTATGGATTTTGTGATGAGGTGATTATCCATGATTATCCCAGCCCACCCAATGCCATCACAAGAATCCCAATAAGAAGGAAGCCAGAAGGTCTAAGACAGGAGACGAGCAATGGAAGCAGAGCTGTTGCAATGCACTTTGAATATGGAGCAAGAGACTAGGCCTCATCAAATGCAGGCGGCTGGGTCAGATTGAGAAAAGGAACATTTCCCTGGAGCTGACACCCTGATTTTAGTCCTGTAAGACCCCCTTCGGACTTTTGACCTCCAGAACCGTAAGACAATAAATATGTTGTTTTTAGGAAAAAAAAAATCTCAGTAGCACTGCCTTGCAGTGTCAATATAACTAGTGGGTTCTAAGTGATATGATTTTCCAATAAAAATCCTTTAAAATCCAATCTCTGAGCTCAGCTGTTGTGGCTCAGTGCTTGAGCATCAACCCAAGGACCAAGAGGTCACAAGTTAGATTCCCGATCCAGGCACATGCCTGGGTTTCGGGCTCGATATCCAGTGAAGGACATGCAGGAGGCAGTCAATCAATAATTCCCTGTCATCATTGATGTTTCTATCTCTCTCTCTCCCTCTCCCTTCCTCTGGGAAATCAAAAATATATTTTTTAAAAATTCAGTGTATGACAGAACTGGACCCACTGCATTAAATAATTGTATGATAATAGCATCTATGTCTAGTGCTATACATGTACAGTGCATTATTGGAATTCATAAAGATACCAAAAAACTTTTCCTCATTGAAATTTAGTGAGGAGACATAAAAGTTGAAAAAAGACATTTCCAATAAATTTGAAAATAAACTTATAAATAAATAAAGCTAATAAAACCAATGCCCCCCCCTGCCCAATAGGCAATGCAATGGATTATTTAAATAAAGAAAATGAGTTGAAAATGAATTAAAATTCCACATAACTTTCCAAAATATTACTTCAGGAAGACGACTCTAAAATGTAAATCAACCCAACTTTAAAATTCTAGAGACATCCTAGTGAAACACTTTTGAACAAATGAGTATTTCTGAAATAATATCATCATAGACCCGTGGTTGGCAAACTGCGGCTCACGAGCCACATGAGGCTCTTTGGTTCCTTGAGTATGGCTCTTCCACAAAATACCATGCCTGGGCGAATTTATTTTGAAAAAGTGGCGTTAAAAGTTTAAGTTTAAAAAATTTGGCTCTCAAAAGAAATTTCAGTTGTTTTACTGTTGACATTTGGCTCTGTTGATTAATGAGTTTGCCAACCACTGTCATAGACTTCAAATACCTCTGTACGAAATAGATAAATAGTAGAGAATTTGGTCAAACCAAGTAATACCTGAAGGGATATTTTTTACTAAGAAAAGTTTAAGTGAGATAATATTGTCTCTCCCTTTCCTGTCCACTACCACCACCTATTCTTTTCCGTACAACCCCATCACTCCCTCGTTTAATTTTGTTTAAGTTAAACTCTGGATTACAGCTTTTTTTTCCTAATACAGTAATAGGTTTTATTGATTCTGTTCTTTCCCATCCTACATCTAGATTTACAGACTTGATCTTTCTAAAATGCTGCTTTAATAACATAAAAAAGCTTCAATTGTTCCTATCTTATAAAGTTAAACACAAATTACACACACACACATACACACACATGCATATGGTCTTTCTAGTCCACTCTGCTCTATCACTCTTCCTTTCACATGAACGGGGGGCCCTGCCCGCTGTTGTGCTTCACTTTCCTGATGGTTTATGTTCCAGGCATTCTTCTAGCCTGGGATCCCTCCAGAACCCATACTTACCTACCCAAACAAAGCATAGTCTGTGTGGGCTTCTCATATGCTGCTCTTTTGGATTCACCCATTCAGGGGATTTTGCCCTGAATAAAGGAGGCTACAATTGTCAAGTACAAAAGTAGTTCAGTTGTCACTCTATAAGATTTCTCTAAAATCTGATAATTACTATGTACTCTCTTACTTGAAGCATTTGTCATTCTTGTTTAAAAGACAAAGCCATTTTTTTATTACAAATTAACAGTAAATATCACATAGAAAATTTAGAAAACACAAACAAGAAGATATAAGTCAAAATCAGTTCTATCACTAACATAACCCGTGTTTAATACAATTCTAACAATCAACAAAATGTAAAGGGAGTCCACTATATGGGAAAATATGTTTGGCAATAATCATCTGATAAAGGGTTAATATCTAAAATATATAAGGAACTCATACAAGTTAACAGAAGAAAGATAAACAATCCAATTAAAAAATGGACAACACTTCTCCAAAGTGGACATGCAGATGGCCAAGAGACATGAAAAAAATGCTCAAAATCACTGATCATCAGAGAGATGCAAATTAAAAAGACAATGAGGTATCACCTCACACATGTCAGAATTGCTACCATCAACAAATCAACAAATGACAAGTGCTGGAGAGGATATGGAGATAAGAGAATCCTAGTACACTGCTGCTGGGAATATAGACTAGTATAGCCATTATGGAAAATAGTATGGAATTTCCTAAAAAAATAAATAAATAAATATGGAACTGCCATTTGACCCAGTGATCCCATTTCTAGGAATATATCCAAAATACCAATCAAAAAGAATGTATGCACTCCTAGGTTCATAGCAGCACAATTTACAATAGCTAAGATCTGGAAACGGTGCAAGTGCCCATCAGTAGATGAGTGGATAAAAAGCTGTGGTACATTTATACTATGGAATACTATGCAGCAGTAAAAAAGAAGAATTTCTTATACTTTACTAGTCAAACAGTATGAAGGGACCTGGAGAGTATCATGCAAAATGAAATAAGCCAGCCAGAGAAAGACAAATATTACATGATCTCACTCATGTGGAATCTAAGTAACAAAATAAATTCATGAATGGAGTGGATCTAGAGACATGGAAGCATGGAACAGAGTACAGAAACTTGGTGGGAAGGCAGAGGAGGCTGGGTGGGTGAGAGATAATCAACCAAGAACCTTGTATGCATATATGCATGGCCCATAGACACAGATAATGGGGCGGTGAGGGCTTGGGGTAAGATGGAGGGGAAAAAAGAGTCATATGTAATACTTTCAAAAATAAAGAATTCTTTAAAAAATACAATTCAATATTCTTGCATTATTCTACATTCTCCTTTTTGTGTATTTATATAATATATAAATTGGACAATATAATGTACTTCATGTCACTGAATTGTATATTTAAAGATGGCTGAAATGGTAAATTTTATGCTTTGTACATTTTACCACAGTAAAAAAAAAATGGGATTATGTATCATGTACCATTTTATAACATTTTCTTTTCATTTAATAACAAGTAAATTTCTATTTCTCAAGAATATTTTTTGTTCTTGTCTTACATTTTTATCCATGATGATAAGTCATTTAGTTCAAGGGGTGACTGTCTAAATTCTCCATTGTTAAAGGATCTTTTCTCTTTGTAATAAAAATTATCTGTGAGATAATTTAAGACTGACAATTTAGACACACACACACCCACCCACACACACATACATATGTATATACGTGTATATATATAATAGTTTTATTCATTTCAGAGGGGAAAGGAGAGGGAGAGAGATATAGAAACATCAATGATGAGAGAGAATCATTGATCGGCTGCCTCCTGCCCCTGGGGATAGAGCCCACAACCCAGGCATGTGCCCCAACTGGTTCATAAGCTGATTCTCAACTGAGACACAGACCTGGAAGTGCTTCAAAAGGAGTAATCATTTGGGTGAAATGCTGCTGAGAGAGAGAGATGAGAACAGCAGATGGACCTTTGGATTTGGCAAGATGGGAGATAGCTGATGTCCTTAACATGAACAATTTCAGTGGTGTGTGCTTTAAAGAAAGAATGGAAGAAAAGAAAACGAGGCCAGCAAGTACATATAATCCTTTACCAGAGATTTTTCTCTAAAGGAAAAGAGGGCTCTTGTTTCTAAGGAAGGATTTTTTAAAATGTTGAGAACTATATAGCATGTTTCTAACTGATAGGCAGGAACTAGAAGGGAGAAATTGATGTCATGAAGGAGGGAGGTAATTACTGAAACATAGTCCTTGAGAGGGAATGGGATTCATAGTAGAAGCACAAAGGTTGAACCCAGAGAGGCACAGATTTAGTTAATTTATAGTAATAGGGGAGAAGGCAGAATGTAAAACTATAGATATGGGCATGATGGTAGATTTGGGAGGTAGAAGGATAAGAGCAGGGTTTTCTTTCCTCTGTTGTAAAATAAGATAAAATCTTTAGATTGCAGTGATATTTTATAGATCTAAGTCATGTTCATTTCTCTATTAAACTGAAATTCATGTTTTCAGAAAACAAAGGAGGTGAGAGAAGACAAGAGCTAGGATGCTAACTTAGTTTTGTTTTTATTTTTCTAAAATCTAGCTCAAATTTTTTACAATGGGACCAAAAAGACAATTCAATGGGAAAAGCATGTATTTTTTTATTTTTTTATTTTTTTATTTTTTAGAAAATGTGGTTGGGACAACCAGATATCCACATGCAAAAGAAGAATGTCAAACCTATACCTCATAGCCACATATAAAAAATAACTCAAAATGGATCATATACCTAAATTTAAGAACAAAACTGTAAAACTCTTAGAAAAAAATACCAGTTGTAAATCTTCATGACCTTGGATTAGGCAATGGCTCTTAGAACATCAAAATCATAAACAACTAAAAATAGATTGACTAGACTTCAGCAAAATTAAAAATCTTTGTGTTTTAGAGAATATTATTAAAAAAGTAAAAGACAAGCTGTAGAATATGAGAAAATATTAGAAAATCATATATCTGATAAGAGTTAGTATTTAGAATATACACTGAGTGACCAGATTATTATGATCTCTGAACACATAATAATCTGGCCACACACTGTATATCCTATATAATAAAAGGCTAATATGCGAATTGTTCCCTAGACCAGGGGTTCAACCAGTAGGCAGGCTGGCCAGCTACCCATGTCCCCTCCCCCTGGCCAGTCTGGCTGGACCCCACCCTTGCACTGGCTTCTAATATACAGTGGTACCTTGAGATATGAGTGCCCTAACATATGAGATTTTTGAGATACGAGCCGTTGAGTGAGCGATTTTTGCTTTGAAATATGAGCAACAGTTGAGATAGGAGTAATCGCGTGGATCGGCCAGCTGCACATGACCCACCAGTTTACCAGGACTCGTGCGTCTCATAGTTTCCCACGCCTCAAGGTTATGGAATGAATTAAACTCATATCTCGAGGTAATATATATATATATATATATACACACACACACACACACACACACACACATACATACAGTGGTACTATATATATATATATGTTTGTGTGTGTGTGTGTGTATATATAAATATATATATGTTTGTGTGTATGTATATATATATAAATATATATATGCATATATGTATGTGTGTATATATATATATATATATATATATATATATA
>JAAGEH010002528.1:53337798-53393250 GCA_011751065.1 Lasiurus cinereus
ACTGACCACCAGTGGATTGATGCTCAACTCAAGAGCTGTCCCCAGCCCACAGGCCCTGATCAGGGAATGGGGAACTAGGGGTAGGTGGTGGTGGATATGGGCGGCACCAGGCCAACGCAGGCGTAAGCCAGCAGGGCTCTGATCTCCCACCAGTCACCCCACACACAGAGGGCTACCAGTGTTGGCGATGGGGGTGGGGTCGGCTATTGGCAGCCAGGGAAGATTGGCCCTGACTGCAGGCCAGGCCTAGGGACCAACCCTACCCATGCATGAATTTTGTGGACCTGGTCTCCAGTAAATAATAAAACAAGTGGTGAGTGTTGGTAAGAAAGTAGAGAAATTGGAAATATACATTGCTGAGGGGAATAAAAAATGGAGCAGCCACTTTGAGAAACAGTTTATCGGTTCCTCAAAAAGTTAAATACATAATTGCCACATGAACCAGCAATGTTACTTCTAGGCATATACCCAAGAGAACTAAAAATATGCCCATAGAAAAACTTGTATACAAATGTTCATACTAGCATCATAACCCCAAAGTATAAGCTACCCAAATGATCACGAACTGATAAATAAAATGTGATATACATATATATATATATATATATATATATGTGTGTGTGTGTGTGTGTATATATATATCCTATCTAATAAAAGAGCAATATGCAAATTGACCATACCTCTGCTACACCCACAAGCCACACCCACCAGCCAATCAGGAGTGCATATGCAAACTAACCAAACCAAGATGGCTATGTATACAGAGAGAGCCGGAGGGAGACTTAGGTTGCCACGGTAATGCAGGAAGACAAACTTTCCACACACCCTGGCTGGCCCAGGCCTCTGCTTAAGGCTTCAAAGTTTCAATTATAGAAGATAAATAAATTCCCACAGAAATGGCTACAGCCACTGAGTGAGCAGAAGGCTTAGCATTGCTCCGGGCTACAAAGTTTCAATTGTAGAAGATAAATAAATGCCAGATACCAGAGCCTCTCACTTGGGTGGCCGGGAGAGGGGGAGGTGTGTGGCTGGCCTGCAAACCAACACAGGTCCCTTGCCCAGGCTGCCCCATACCCCAAGGAAACGCCAGGGCAAACCAGCTGGCCCCCACCCGTGCACCAGGCCTCTATCTTATCTAATAAAAGAGTAATATGTAGATTGACCATCACTCCAACACACAAGATGACTGGCCCCATGTGGACACAAGATGGCCAGCAGGGGCGGGCAGCTGGGGGTGATCAAGCCTTTAGGGGAGGGCAGTTAGGGACAAACATGCTGGCAGGGGAGCAGTTAGACATAAATAAGGCTGGCAGGGGAGTGGTTAGGGGTTGATGCTGGCAGGCAGAATCAGTTAGGGGCAATCAGGAAGGCAGGCAGGCGAGCAGTTGGGAGTCAGCAGTCCTGGATTGTGAGAGGGATGTATGAATGCCCATTTAGGCAGTCAGACATCCCTTGAGGGGTCCCAGATTAGAGAGGGAGCAGGCTGGGCTGAAGGATACCCACCCCCCATGTACGAATTTTGTGCACACAGATTATTATGATCTCTGAATGCATAATAATCTGGCGACTCAGTGAATATCCTATATAATAAAAAGCTAATACGCAAATTGTCCCCTCGACCAGGAGTTTGACAAACAGGCAGGCCGGCCAAACACCCATGTCTCCTCTCCCTGGCCAGGCTGACCGAACCCCACCCATTCATGAATTCATGCCACAGGTGTCTAATACACACACACATACACACACACACACACACACACACACACATACACACACAATAGAGTAATAATCAGCCATAAAAAGTAATGATACCATTATAGGCTTTAACATGGATGAACCTTTAAGACAAATGCTAAGTGAAAGAAGGCAAATAAACACACAAGGACATATTGCATATTTACATTTATATAAAACTAGAGGCTCGGTACACAAAAATTCATGTATTGGAGGGAGGTCCCCTCAGCCTGGCCTGCCCCATCTCACTGTCCAGGAGCCCTTAGGAGATGTCCTACTGACTGCAGGGAACAACTGGCTGATCAGGGGTAGGCATCTGTTCCCATCACCCCCTTGCTGCTGTTGTGTCTGGCCTCCCTCTGCAGGAGGCGACCTGGATGATCAGGGGAAGGCGACACCTCTATCACACCTCTGCTGCTGCCACTGCCAGTCACCACAGCTGCCTGAGCTTTGACCCTTGTAGCCACTGCGGATTGCCTGAGTCTCAGGCCAGCCATAGCAGCGGCAGCTGCCATCTGTGGCTTGCCTGAGCCTCAGGCAGCTACTGCGGCTTTGTCCGAAAGGACATCCAGGAGACATCCCTTTTAATTAGCACATTATCCTTTTATTAGTATAGATGACACTAGAGGTAACTTCATAGACATGACAAAATTTAACTGACCATTGACAAAGTGGGACAAGGGCATTCCAGATAAAGGGATCAACATTAGCAAGGATACAGAGGTATGAAACTTCTGGGATATATTTGAAATAAAGTGGTTGTGATGTAGCCTGGGTATAGGATAAACAACCACAGAAGAGTAAGTCAGAGAGGTAGATTGAGGTAATTTCTAAAGGCTTGAATCTCTTGAAATCTATTCAATGAGAAATCCTCTTAGCTTTTACAGCAGCTCTATTATGCTACTTTTAAAACTTCTTTATTACATATTTTTGTTAACTATCTATATGTCTGTCTCATTTAATGGACAGGGAAATCCCTAATGTTTAGAAATCATGCCTTACTTTACTCTGGCTTCTCAGGGCCCAGTAAAAAATGTGTAATATATAGAATGTGCCCACTAAGAGTTTGTTGACTGTGAATTACTAAAATGAATTCAGTTAAGACCACAGAATCCAGAGAGACTCTGGTAATCTACTAGAAATGACCTGCAAGTATGATAATAAACTTTCTTACCCTTACTGACCTTCTCTCTCTTGAACTACTGATACTGTAAAGAGACTTAAAAAAAATTGTTTTTTAAATTGAAGTTTGGAGTCCTGGCCGGGTAGCTCAGTTGGTTAGAGCATCATCCTGATACGCCAAGGTTTTAGATATGGTCCCCAGTCAAGGCACATATAAGAAGCAACCAATGAATGCATAAGTAAGTGGAACAACAAATTGATGTTTTGCTCTCTCCTGTCTTTTGTTCTAAAAATCAATAAAATAAATTTTAATAATAATTAATTGAAGTTTGAATCCTAGTAAAATTTGAATAGTTAGAGCAATTGTATTGAGTGGTAGATTTTGGTGAATGGGCAAAGAACTATTTGTTCTTTGTTAATCAAAATAATTTAAAAATATCTGAGACTTTCACTTTAAACTGTAAGAATCAAAGGGGACTGAAGTGAAATACTAAAAAAACTAATTTTAATAAATATCAGTTTACATAAAATACTTTTCTAAAAGACCTTGGGATATTTATCATGGGAGTTAGTGGTGGTTAAGAAGAGATTAGAAAAATATCTATAGAGATAGAGTTAGATATTTTTTCTAATCCATTCAGGGAACTTGGGGCCTTTTCAAACCTTTTCATTTTCTATAAATCTTTATTATGAAGGTCATACAGTGGGAACACTTCAGAAAACAGTAGCTCTCTAAGGGAACTATGTGATGAGACTTACCACTAATTTTTTCATGAGCAGTGTTAAAAACTCTTTTTCTCCTCTGGGAATTATTGCAGTAAACTCTATAGTGTCAGTAGCACATTTCTAATACTTGGTAATTTTTTCAATTATATTGTACATGGTATGGTTAATCATCTTGTAGCTAAGAATCTTAATTGTATTTCAGCTTCCCAAGTCAGTTAAAAATGGTGAAACTTGGCTCCAAGTAGCAGAGAGTGAAACACTAGAGGGAACAAACAAAACCCATGTTCAGGAAGTAATTGGAGTGTCCTTGATGAAGTGCAAACACAGTTACCACGACTTTCTCTTGCTGGCAGGAATGAAGAAAGTCACTTAATTGCAGGAGTTAATAGATTAGATTGCTTAAAGGACAATGGGTACAGTTAATATTGTTCAATATTAATTCATTATTAACATCATTGAAAGCCTGAATCTCGTACAGTAATGCTATTGTAATTTGTGGCTAAAATATGAAGTGTTGTTTGGCAAACATCACAGGACAGACACTTTCTGCCATGGGCATAGAGTCGTACAGAGATGTTATGAGCCTCATAAAACAATATATTTCTCTTTTGTAAATAAGCAGCATGCTCCCTATAGAACTGCAGCGGAAAGGTCAGAACCCCTACGGGGGGATGGAACAGATATAAGTGGAGACCATCAGAGGGCAGAGCTGTCCTGACTTCAGTGGCATCTCTATGGGTGAACAGCATAGGGTTTACTCACATGAGCAGTTTCCAAGGACCACAGGAGAGAAAAGTGATATGTGAAATTTAAAAATTTTAAGCCCTGGCCAGGTAGCTCAGTTGATTAGAGGTCATCCTGATAACACCAAGGTTGTGGGTTTTAATCTCTGGGCAGGACACATATAAAACTCAACTAATCAAGGCATAATAAGTGGAACAACAAATGGACTTTCTCTCTCCTCTCTCTTCCCCTTTCCCCTTCTCTCTCTCTCCTCTCTCTCTCTCTCTCTCTCTCTCTCTCTCTCTCTCTCTCTCTCTCTCTCCCTGTCTCTCTCTCTCTCTGTCTCTCTCAATAAATACATACATACATACATACATACATAAATAAATAAATAAATAAATAAAATTTTAGAATTAGACTTCAATCTCTGAGAGATCCAGGTCAGCTAGAGAAACAGATTTTAAACCAAAATTTTACACAACTAATAAAATCACAACAATAATGACTATAGCAACAGCAGCGAAGTATAGGCCTCCTAAGTATTATTGTGGATTCAAAAACAAAGAAAAATTAGAGAAAAAAACAACAAAAAATAACACAGAGTCCCTCTCTTCTTTAGGAAGTCACAGGCTGAAGAGAGAAATATAAACATACAAAAGAATGAAGTAACTCAAGGTAGAAGACAGGCAGGAAATAATGGTAAAATAAGCAGAAAGGCATATATTAATTTTAGCCTGTCAACTAAATATGCAATCTTGAATAATTCATCTGACTCAATAACTACTTGTGAAATGAATAATCTTTTCAGAATCATGGTTTCTTTATCCAAGGTTACTTTCCAGATCTGAATTTTTTTTCACGGGGCTATCTGACAAAACTATGAAACAGACAAAAAAATGTTACATGTGAAGTTATTATAATTTTTTCTAGCATTACTGACATGTAATTGACAAATACAAATTGTACATATCATTTGATCTATGTTTATATTGTGAAATGATTACCACAATTAGGCAAATTAACCCATTCATCACCTCACATAGTTACAATTTTGTGTTTTTTTTTTTGTGGTGAGGACATTAAGATTTATTCTCTTAGCAAATTTCAAGTATAAAATGCAGTATTGTTAACTATAGTCATCCTGTTGTACATTAGAATCCCAGAAGTTATTCATCTTATAACTGAAAATTTGCAAACTTTGACCAACAGCATCCCCCCTTTTCCTTTGATCCACTATTCCTAGCAACCATTCTGCTTTAGTAAGTTCAACGTTTTTAGATACCACATAGAAGATCATATGGTATTTATCTTTCTGTGTAAGGCTTATTTCACTTAGCATAATGTCCACCAGGTCCAGCCATATGGTTGTATGTATGTATACATTTTATAATATATACATATACACATAATATATACCACAATGGAATATTATTTATACCACATTTTCTTTATCCAGTCACTCATTCATTGACAGATCCTTAGATGGTTCCATACCTTGGGTATTACAAACAATGCAGCAGTGAACATGGGGGAGCAGATATCTCTTTAAGAGACTGATTTCATTTCCTTTATACGTATAGACATAGGAGTGAAATTGCTAGAACACATGATAGTTCTATTTTAACATTTTTGAGTCAACTCTACACTGATTTCCATAATGTCTGTACCAATTTACATTTCCACCAACTATGTTCAAGAGTTCCTTTCTCCACATCTTCACCAACACTTAACTCTTGCTATTTGAAAACCACCGTCTTAACAGGTGTGAGGGGAAACTTCATTGAGGTTTTAATTTGGATTTCCCTGATGAATAAAGATGTTGAGCATGTATTCATATGCATGCTGGAGATCCCCATGTCTTTTATGAAAAAATATATATTCAAGCACTTTGCCAACTTTTTAACTAGAATATTGCCTTTGGCTATTGAATTATATGGATTCTTTATATATTTTGTATTTTACACCCGTATCACGTATATAGATTGCAAATATTTTCACCCCTTCCATTAACTTCCTTTTCAATTTGCTGATGGTTTCTTCTACACAGAATCTTGTAGTCACTCCTCACTTGTTGATTTTTGTTTTTGTTGCCAGTGATTTAGTGTCAGATAAAAAAAAAAATCATTGCCAAGACCAATGTTGAGGAGCTTTTCCCAAACGTTTTCCTCTAGGAGTGGTACAGCTTTAGTTCTTACATGTAGGTCTTTAATCCATTTTGAGCTAATTTTTTAGTATGATGTAAGATTTCATTCTTTTGCATGTGGATATCCAGTTTTTCCACCATTTATTGAAGAGACTCTTCCTTTCTCCACTGTCCTTGTCAAAGATCAGTTGACTATTTATGCATGGGTTTATTTCTAGAATTAGGAGTTAAAGTTGTTCCTATATTTTGATCCTAACTTGTGTGTAGATACAGAGCCAACTTGTGTGAAGAAAATGAATCCAATAGGTTAGTGGAGTGCATAAAAGGTAGCAGTTATCTAATCACAAGGTGATGGTGGCCTAAATTGGGGTTGAAATCATTGGTGGAGGTGGGGGAGGAGATGGGAATGTTGGAGATACTGAAAAGAAAATACTGACAAGATTTAGTAACTGATTATCTAAAAGGTTTGAGTGTAGTGGTTGACAGAATGAAACGTAGCCAAGTTGAGAGGGAAAGATGAGAAAATGAGTTGTGTTTGGGCACAGTGACTTTATGGCAAAGGCTAACATAGAGATGACTAGCAGGAAACAGAAACTCAGAATCGAGTTCAGGTGATTTCACTGAGACAGTAATGTGAAAATCATCCTTCTGAAATTAGATTAGCTGTGGAAGGGACAGCTGATAGAGGGGAGCCAGTGGTCAAGGAAGGAGAATTGGAGATCACTGAATTTAGAGAGGGAAAGGAAAGGGACACCACAATAGGAAGAAACAATACAGGAAATGGAAAATTTTCAAGAATACACGAAGCACCATAATACATTAATGATGATGAAAATTATTCTTTTAAAAGTGAAAACGTTTATAAAATACATTTCTATGTAAACACATTGAAAGAAGTCTGGAAGAATATACCAAACCTACAATAAAGTAACCTCAAGAGGAGAGAGGAAGGAATTAGAATTGTAGAGCAAGAGTCTCAAGTGGAACTTCAGTCTTATCAAGAATGCTTTAAATTTTCCTAAGAAGTGTGTATTCCCTATGTAATTCAAAAGTACTATAAAAAAGAAACAAATGGACAGGAAAGCACTGTTAGGATAGAACAACTCTTTCAGGCAGAACATGCTCTTCCAGGGACAGATGTATCTCTAATGCACACTGAAAAGTGATTTACTGTAGTTTCCCTCACTTATATCTATCAAATTAAGAACACTTCTGCAACATAAGCAAAGATATTTTAACTTTATATTCTTCATCATATTATTTTAGGTAAATAATTATCATAGTTAGTTATTTATTCAGTCTTATTATAGAAAGTAAAAGCATTTTAATCACTCTTAATTGCTTTATGTTTTTATGTAGGAGCCAAGTACAAACTTCCATTATTAGTATGTCTATAGGACACTCATCTGTAGGAAAGGAGACCATGAACTTGTATGGAAACAGAAACATGCTGGGTAAGTTTTTTGTTATGAATAATGGACCTCTAACTTTTTTGTGACACTCCCAAGATGTTGGACATTTTTCTGTATCTATGACTCCCTGAAATACCATACCGATCACTTCAATAACTTTAGATAGACAGTAAACCACAACCTGGAATCTTTCCAGGATGACAAAACAGAGTTCTTCCCCCTCTTCTTCTTCTCTCTGCTATGAATCATCTTTCTTCAGGGCCTGACCTTTATTTCTGCCACCATGTTCTGTTACTAGTACATTCAATGAAAAGAAGGAACAAATTCTCTTAAAATGTAACAAACACAACATTTTCTGTAGATAGCATTTACTTATAACAATGGTTGTGCTTTAGCAATTTGCAATCAAGTGACGGTCTTGCTAAAGCATATCCATTTCACCTTACCCCAACTTTTTGGGTATACTTTTAAAAATGTTATTGAGGTGTATTTTACATATCATAAAATCCAATGTTTCAAGTGTGCAGTAGGATGATTTTTAGTAACTTTACTAGTGGTATAACTATCATCATAAATCGGGTTCAGAATATTTTTTCCTAACCCCAATAGGTCCTTCAGAACATTTACAATTAATCTCTGTCCCTCCCTGGCCCCCACCCCCAGCCTATCACAGATCTACTTTATGTTTCTATAAGTTTGCCTTTTCTAAACATTTCATATAAATGGAATTATATGTAATATGTAGTTTCTTGAATCTTGAATCTGACTTTATAGAACAAAATTAGAGGTTTTCCTTCAGCTTTAAGAAAATCACACATTGAAGGAAATATTTACCTTTCCAATTAAACATTACAATAACTACTGCTTAACATCTAAAAGACTAAGAGTATTAATTCTGTTCTCTCTTTAAGTTCTAATATTTAGAAATTCTAAAAGCAATATTATGTTACAGTGCTAGAAACATGAAAAGAATGATGATGATTGATCTTTTTCACGTGTTGAAAAAAAGATAGCCACATCTAAAGTTTCAAATAACTTTAACATGTCGCACTTCACATATAATACAGAGCTTGTCCCTTTACTCATTTAGGAGGAAATGTAACTTTCCCTTCAAGGAAAAATTTTAAATGGCTGGTTTGTTAACATACTAGTTAATACCTATAGTTTTTATATTCGTTTCTTCCTCAGTACTTTTACAAGGAAAAACATAAGCTTATCATGTGAAACAAGAGGGACTGGACCAGCCTTGCTTATGGGATGCACATGTCCAATAATCTCATTTCTATGAGAGCCTCTGACCCACCAAATTGTACATGGTACTTACACCTTAGAGAAGAGCAAGCGTTTACTTCCTTAAGTAGGCAGGTATGATGAGAATTTATGCTTTTCAGCCTCTGGTGAATTTTAGTAAGCACACATCTTAATTATACAAAGTAATTCTTAACAGTATTTTAGGAATTGCTGTTATCAGTTTTAGATGATATATATGGATTAGCTAATGCTTTTGCTGAATGAACTATCACTCAGTACTCTGTCTTTGGTTCAGAATTCAGTATAAAATAGATCATTCCACTAAGCTCTATCAAAATAAAAAGACATTATCCTTAAGCTTTTCTTATGAAGCCACTCTAACTGTAAGAGTCTATGAAGATTAGAAAAATTATTTTAATATAATTATGTCTTTAATGCCAGTTTTAGACAATCACAGAAATATAGAAAAAATATCATTCATCTAAATAAATAATGTCTCAAGATATAAATTAGCCAATAAGCAATAAATGATGCTTAGCTCCTCTTTGGCCTCTCAAATCATCACATTTGAAAATGTGTTACTCCTCTATACGTTTTTTTTTACTGCCACTATCTGAAGAGCAGAAAAATAATAAGCACTTACTAATAACAATTCATAGTTCTATTATATCTTGGGAAGAAATGGAACTATGTGTAAGAACTGAAACTAAGAAGAAAAAAAAATAAAGTGATTCAATCTGGAGGAAAATACTGAACAAGGTCTAAACTCTAAAAATTCTATGTTATCAAAAACACAGCCAAAAACCACTTCTGAAAAGCCCTAGAAATCAACCTTTTAACCTGTTTTTGAAAAATCATAGGACATTTCATCACTCCGGAAATCTCAGTACCAATGGTTCTTTCTTGGTTTTATCTTTGTTGTTAACTGATATGGTAACTGCTGAAAACCAAAATGTTCTGTATAAATGTGTCATACTAATTTTAATAAGTACAACAGAGTTTTATATTTTTGTATCATAAAGTCAATCAAACTTAATATGATCATAAGTCAAACAAAAATACTAGTAGATTTTGCCGAAACCGGTTTGGCTCAGTGGATAGAGCGTCGGTCTGCGGACTGAAAGGTCCCAGGTTCGATTCCAGTCAAGGGCATGTACCTTGGTTGCGGGCACATCTCCAGTAGGGGGTGTGCAAGAGGCAGCTGATCAATGTCTCATCGATGTTTCTAACTCTCTATCCCTCTCTCTTTCTCTCTAAAAAAATCAATAAAATATATTTAAAAAAAATACTAGTACATTTTGCTGAATGGTGTTTTGTTGCTGTTATTATTATTATTTTTTTTAGGATAAGCCCAGATTAATGCTTCTTGACAATTCCTTGAAAAAAGTTTGTAAGCCAAAGTAAATATGGTATTAGAGAACAGGGCATGACATTAGACCTAGTACACACTACCAGCCTTTGTGTTTAAGACTAGGAAAACTAATACACTGCTAAAGAGAAAAGTGGCAGCTTCCCTAAAGAAAAGATTGAGAGAAAGGTGTGTTTGTGTGTGCAAAACATATGCTATTTTTATCTATTTAAAATTTATAAATTAATAACTTGTTCCATAAAATAACTGCAAATGAAAACATTTTTGTATGCTCGTTTTTGAAATGAAGAGCTTAATAGCTATTCTGTTACTTCAAAAATTTATAAAGGGTTTAAAATATTTTCAGTTACATTTAATTATCTCCACTTGTCTTTTGACAACTTGTCTCACATTCTACTCTAGATATACAAAAGTGGAAATCTCCGAATGGATACTACAGATGTGAATAGAGACAAGAAGTTGAAGGTGTGTCTGCTTAAGGGCAAGTGGCAGGTTTTGACAAGGACCACACTGTTCCATTTAAACCGGTAAGGCTGCTGAGTGTGAGGAAGTCAGTCCTTTAAGGCTGTCCTTTAAAAAACCTGAAAATTATGTAAGAATTTCATAAGTACTGGTAAGCATTTGTTTTAACTGGCATATGCTAACCAGAGGGACAAAGTGTGGTTAGAGCAACATTAGCTGGGCCTTCTCTCCATAATTTCACTTGATTTATCTCAGAAGTACAAATTCATTCTATTCACGGCATTCTTTTCTTGTTACTTTTAGAAGCAGGAAACTTATTTTTTCTGTCTCGATGAATAAATATAACTGATACAAGCAACAAACTTTATTTTTTTCTCTCATCACTTGACTTCAGGCATTCTTAGCATAATTCTTTACAAACTAATTAGGTAATATAACATCTACACTAGCTCGTGTTAACCAGTCACTTGATCCTGGCTCTTAAACCAGAGGAAAAAAATTAAAAAGGCACAGTGTTTTGTACCTGTGCCCCTCCTTTTTTTCTCAAGTGTTTCTCACTGACCCAGGCTACCTCTACTGATCACGCCCTTCCTTCCAGGAACAGGCTAGTCCCTCGCTTTCACTGCACAACACAGGCAGCCTCGCCTGCTCATTCACAGAGGCTACAATGCAGACACATCTCATTGTGTACAAGGTGCGTCTACCTGGTCTCTGGATTCTGTCCTAAAGGTCCTTGTCCTCTTATCTCCTGGCCTGTATCATCAGCCTCCATCTCTCCATAAACTCAACTTGTTATGCTTACAAATGTGCATACATTTCATTCATTAAAATATTATCATACCCCAAATGAAGCAAAACAAAGGAAAACCCAATCCTTTCTGGATGGAGTCCACCCCTCAAAGCAGCAGCCTCTACCTCCCCTCCCTCACAAAAGGTGCACATACAAGCCACGTGACCTTGTCCTCAGTGACAATAACGCCTTCCCGGAGGCTCTCCGTTTCCCTGGATTGGCACATGCCTCTTTGCTGCTCTCCCAGCACCTCTTATCTTCTCTCTGATTTTTCCTTCTGCACAGTTTGCCACAGGATCTTTCATAAAATACAATTCTGTCTCTATCATTTTCCTGCTTACATGCCTGCAATCACTCCCCATCATGTTCAAGAGAAAAATCTAAACTCCTTAATAAGGGGTACATGACCAGACCTATTTAGCTTCGTCTCTTAAAACTACCCTTAACATCTCCTTCATTCTGCATTCAGATGTCCTGAATCCACTGCTGAACCTGCCGCTCTCCTGCACATCACCCTCACTGCCCTGCATGTCCTTGTGCTTTTTTTTTTCCCTCCAGGACTACCCTTATCTTGATTTGCCTGCCCAGTAAACTCCTACATAACCTCCTCGCCTTACTTCAAATTCCTCCTCCTTCAGAAACCTTTTCTGATCCTAATCACTCCAGATGGTCTGTCTCCTTCTTCTGTCCTCACACAGACCCTGTAAACTATAGTTGAAGCTTCTCAAGAAAAGCACTGAAACCAAATTTCCCAGTGTTTAGTACACAACAAGCACTTAGTAAATGTGTATTCAATGATAATTATTGAATTTTTCTTCACTTGTCCACTGTCCCCCTAAACGCAGTATTTATGTCTCGCATTCTCTGAATCCCCAGCAAGCACCTAGCAAATACTACATAACTAGATCTCAACAAAGATAAACAACTATTGAAGGAACTAACAGGATAACTCCCTCCAAACTCTCACTATTCCTACAGCTCTGCACGTGGTTGCAAGATAACTTTTTCTGATCTACTTTTTCTGTTTCCATCAGGGATCCCTCCCCAGCTAAAACTCTCAGTGGTGTCCTATGACCTGTAGGAAGAAGAAATGCTCTTACTTTGATCTTCACAGATTCCTCCTCCCACTTCTTATCTTAATTCAGGCCTTTCCTACCTACTCAAACTAAAATTGTCATTGAGTCATGAACCTGATTTAGTTTCTCAGTGCGCCCATATATTAAAGCTAAAATGTTCTTTTTTCATGGACTTTTTCCTATTTTTTTCTTAATGTCTTGCTGTTGCCTCTCTCACTAGAATGTAAGGGCCAAGACTACATCAAAGAACTGTTAAGACTTAATAAGTGAATTTGGCAATGTAGCAGGATACAAAATTAACACCCAGAAATCTATGGATTTTTAAAAATACACCAATAATGAACTTACAGAAAGCGAAATTAAAAAACAATCTCAACTGATACAGCTCCTAGGGCAATGGAAACTAAGGAGAAAATAAACAAATGGGACCACATCAAAATAAAAAGCTTCTGCACAGCAAAAGAAACCATCAACAAAACAACAAAAAAGCCCACTGCATGGGAGAACATATTTGCCAATGCTATGTCAGATAAGGGTTTAATCTACAAAATTTACAGGGAGCTCGCACAACTTAACAAAAGGAAAATAAACAATCTAATAAAAAAAATGGGCCAAGGACCTAAATAGACACTTTTTGAAAGAGGACATACAAAAGGCCAAGAGACATATGAAAACATGCTCAAAGTCACTAATCATCCGAGAGATGCAAATCAAAACAACAATGAGGAACCATGTAACACCTATCAGAATGGCTATCATCAACAAATCAACAAAAGACAAGTACTGGCTAGGATGCAGAGAAAAAGGAACCCTCTTATACTGCCGGAGGGAATGCAGACTGGTGCAGCCATTGTGGAGACCAGTATAGTTTTCCTCAAAAAACTAAAAATGGAACTCCCACTTGACCCAGTAATACCACTTCTAGGAATATATCCCCCCAAAATAGAAACACCAATCAGAAAGGATATATGCATCCCTATGTTTACAGCAGCACAATTTACCATAGCTAAGATTTGGAAACAGCCTAAGTGCCCCTCAGCAGACAAGTAGATTAGAAAACTATGGTACATCTACACAATGGAATTCTATGCTGCTGTAAAAAAGAAGGAATTCTTACCATTTGCAACAGCATGCATGGAACTAAAGAGCATTATGCTAAGTAAAATAAGCCAGTCAGAGAAAGATAAATACCACATGATCTCACTCATTTCTATAATATAATGAACAACATAAACCAATGAACAAAAATAGATCCAGAGACATAGAAGCATCGAACAGACTGTACAAGTTATGAGGGAAGGCAGAGGGTGAGGGGGTAAGAGATCAACCAAAGGACTTGTATGCATGCATATGAGCATAACCAATGGATACAGACAGTAATAGGGTGAGGGCTTGTGCTTGGGGGAAAGGTCAATGGGGAAAAAAAGGAGACTCATGTGATACTTTAAACAATAATTTTTTTTTTAAATCTCATTTACCAGAGCAACAAAAAATTTAAGATACTTAGGAATAAACTTACTGGTAACTAAGGAGGTAAAAGACCTGTTCTTGGAAAATTACAGGACATTGAAAAAAGAGATAGAGAAAGACATAAACAAATGGAAGAATACTGGTATACTGTTTTCATGGATTGGTAGAATCAACATCATTAAAATGTCCATACTACCCAAAGCAATCTATAGATTCAATGCAATCCCCATTAAGATACCAAAAGACTATTTTACAGACCTAGAACAAACTCTCCAAAAATTCATATGGAAAAAGAAAATATTAAGGAATAGAATATAGGGGCCATAAATACAAAGGCCTGCTTAATTTAGTTCACTGCTGCATCTCCTGTCCTAAAGCACTTCCTAAAACCAGAGGTTAAGTGCTGAACATTGTTCAAGGAAGGAAAGACTGAATGTAAAAATAATTCCAACTAGCATTCAAGGTCCTTGATGGTCTGGCCTCACTATACTGTCCCAGCCTTATTTCCAGCTGTTTCCCAAACACCCACTATGCCTCCTAACTAGGCCCATCCATAAGAGCCTTATCTTCATTTTCTTCCAATTTAAATTATCTTACTTGTTTAAATCGAGCTAAAACTCCACCTCTTCTATAAGGCAATCCAAAGTGGTAATCTCACCTGGTAGGTGTGGCTCAGTGGTTGAGCATTGATCTATGAACCAGGAGGTCATGGCTTGATTCCCAGTCAGGGCACATGGCAAGGTTGTAGGCTTGATCCCCAGTGTGGGGCACGCAGAAGCAACTGATCAATGATTCTTTCTCATCATTGATGTTTCTAGCTCTCTCCCTCTCCCTTCCCCTCTGAATCAATAAAAATATATTTATAAAAACCAACAAAGTGGTAATCTCTTTGACTATGTCATTCACCTATTTAATGCCTTAGATATCTTTTAATTCTTTAGAGCTCTTATAATGAAATTTTTTAAATTTCAGAAATAGGTTTTAAGTTATAATAAAAAATTCTTAAAAGGAAATAATCTTTATATTATAAGTAAATAAGATTCAAACTCCAATATATTTATTTTAAATTGTATGCTATTTGCTTTAAGTGTACCAAAGAAGTTTGCTTTGTGCAATGTAATGGTTAAAAGGCAACATTCAAAATTTGTGAGAGTTGGTTCTAGTAACAATTCTGATGTCCACTTTAACAGAAGATAATAATGGCTACTGACCATACGCCATGAAAAGGCATCCCAAAAGTAACTGTACCACCTTTTAACTATGAGCCTAAGATGGTCCATTTGATTACATAATTTATTTTAATATTGCAATCAATACTATTAGTCAAAATATTCTCAAAACTTCAAGTCAATTATAAATAGTTTTACTGATCTGCTTCGTGTTGACCCCAGTGGTAGATAAATACAAACATACCTATACTCAGAGCAGAGAATGCAATATGTAACATGTAAGTAAAAGAGATATGCCAACCTGGATACCAACTTGGCCCCACTAACGTCCTCTGTTGAATTCATGTCACCCCAGTTGAGTTTTCTATGACTTAGCCGCAGGCTGATCTGAGCAACACCATCACATTGCTCTGGCCGTTGTATCCTGTGGATCTGAAGAGATCCCTCACTCTTGGACTTTGAGATCTAGAAAATAAAATTTAAAAGAGAGAGAGAGAGAGAGAGAGAGAGAGAGAGAGAGAGGAATTAAACAAAGGACCCTTCAAATTAAGTTACTGTAGAATATTTATTATAATTTATTAATAATCTCATGTATTAACACTCCAACCTAGATATGGATTTTATAAACCTAGGTATGGAATTAAAAATACATTTAAAAATTCTTATATAGTAGAGGGCACAGTGAAGGGGAACTTCTGAACCACATATAGCCCAGACCCCTTTCTCCTGGATTCTGATACAAATCTTGCTCAGGCCTAACACTCCTTAGAATAATCATTCTTATGTAATGAAAGATTCTAAGAGTATATCAGACTGCAACCTGGAGTGAAGAAAATAACAAATAGAAAGAGGCAGAAAAATAAAATATTGAAAATCACTGAAATAAAGAATACCAATGTCAGAAAGATATCTAGAAATATTTATTATCAACAATAAGCTACACACCAGTTTGCTAATAATTTCTATTGGAATCCTCTAAACACAAGCACCAAATACCTGGTGTACTGGCTTCTCATATGTGAAGTTATATGCTCTCTTCAATCTCAAGCTCTCTTATTCTAAACTATAAAGAAAGTGAATATAACCAATATTCTTTTCCTAAAAATGTATATAAATCATGTCAGAATTTCAGGAACATTTCAAACTCTTGGATCAACTTTATTTGTTACACTGGAAACTTTTCCTCATACCTAGAACTTTTCTTATGCTGGTTTTTCCACCTGCAATGTCATCAATTCATCACTGGCCACCCATCATTTGTGTAAGATCAAACCAAACCCTAAGTTTCTTTGAAGTTAAGATAAGAATCCACTACTCAAAAAGCTTCTCCAACTACCTCCCTCAGGTCTTAACCAGCTTTCCCAACTTTGAATTCCTGTAGCACTATCTACACTTGATTACATGTCATCTGATACCTTAAATTTAGTTCATAACTATGCTGCCTAGCATTTCTAGATTATATTACCTCAACCAGATCCTTGAGACAAAGATTTTACAGCCTCATGTTCTTCCTTATTTCTCCTCTTCCATCCCTTTCCCCCGCTTCTTCTCTGTGTTATTATTTTTACCATTTTTACCATAAAGTATAGCAATGTTTTGAACTCACTAATACTTATTGTCAGACAACACATATTTCAATTACAAGATATTCCCAAGTCACTTAATGGCCAAGAAACTGGGATAATTATGTGCATAAGTATATGAAAATTCATATCTGTATGAGGATTACATATAAATAATATATAAAAATAATTTAGTGTGACTCAGTTGGTTGGAGCATCAACTCGTGCACCAGAAGGTTGTGGATGGATTCCCTGTCAGGGCATATACCTAGGTTGCAGGTCTGATCCCAGTCAAGGGTATATGGGAGGCAACCAATTAATGTATCTCTCTCACATTAATGTTTCTCTCTTTCTATCTCCTGCCTCTCTTCCTCTCCGTTTTCCCTCTCTAAAAATCTATTAAAAAATAATTCAGTAAAAACTTACATTTAACACAAAGCAAATATGCAATAAAAGCTAGTTTTCATTAATATTGTTGTCACATAAAATCTACCCAAATCTGATGATTACCAATTAATAGTTTGATTTCATAGCTCTATAGGGTATTCATAACTCATGAAAACCAAGGAAAGCAAAAAATTTTTTAGCAATTATAAACTATGTTGTTCATACAGATATTTGCCAAGATTACTTCTAAAAGAAATATTCATATAAACAGCAAGAGAATGTGAAAAGTACAAACATATGCTATTATGTAGTTTATAAAGGGACTCCTTTTGCTGTGATTATTTTTCATAAGAATAGACATGAAAAATTAATTAAAACACCGAAAAAAAAACAGTACAATTTCAAACTAGTTTAGCTAAAAAATTCACTTCCAGACTGTTTTCTCAATATTAAAACAAACAGTACAGCAGTTGTTTGGCTATATTTCATAGTGTTAAAATAAGGACTGGACATTTTAGGTTCAGTGAAAACTTCTGGATTCTAAATTTAATTCAATAATTTATGTAAGGGAAAACTATTCTACTTTTTAAAAAAATATATTTTTATTGATTTCAGAGAGGAAGGGAGAGGGGAGAGAGGGATAGAAATATCAATGATGTGAGAGAATCATTAATTGGCTGCCTCCTGCACTGCATTCCCCCAACCCCCACAATGGGATTTGAGCCCACAACCAGGACATGTGCCCTTGACCAGAATAGAACCCAGGACTCCTCAGTCCACAGGCCAATCCTCCATCCATTGAGCCAAACCAGCTAGGGCAAGGAAAAGTGTTCTAAGGTAATATGCAGCTGATTCCATTATGTCAATTTACATCAATCAAAAGGTATTTCTGTGATAATTTCTTTTGTTTTGTTAATCCTCACCTGAGGATATTTTTTCCCATTGATTTTTAGAGAGAAATGGAAAGGAGAAGGAGAGAAAGAAACATTGATGTTAGAGAGACACATTGATTAGTTGATATGCGCCCTTAACTGGAATTGAACCTGATCTCTCAGTCCATGGTTCAATGCTCTATCCATTGAGTCAAACTGGCTAGAGCTGATAACTTAATTTCTATAGAAATAACATAGAAGTGATTGTTACTAACCATGAATTTTACAATATAAAATCATTATTAATATATATCAAAGTAGTACGAAGAATTGAGCTTGTGCACAGAACCTGAAAATATCATATGAGGCTTATATTGGTATTTATGAAATTTGTTAGAAAAAAGTAGCTCAGAAACTCTGAGACTATTAGAAGTGTGGGATATATACATATATTTTTAAGGGACTGTACATTTTTAAAGGTAACTAATGAAATATTCTTGAAGATGTACCTTGAAGACTATACACTTTCACTATAGATATTACTATAAAGTGAACAGTGATTTTAAAACCCGTTTCTCTGATGTAATTAATTTTAGTACAAATGTGTTAACTTTGAGAAAAAGGAAGGGATCACTTATTTTACTGTATGTGGAATTGAGCTTTTTAGGAATGCGTGATCTTAGCCTTGGCTTTATAAAGTAGACAGAGGGGACAGTTTTTTTTCTCTGCTTCTGGGTGTCCATTTCAGATTGTATATGGTTTAATGGTGAACTCTGAGGTGGTGCTCAAGGCCCCTTTCATCACAGAACTCTCTGAGGAGGAGGAGCAGGACACCAGTCAGCAAGCCCCAGGGTACAGTGAACCTGTTATTACTGTGTGGCTTTCAGCAGTGGTTCTCACTTGCAGCCAATTTTGTGTGCAGACATTTTTGGTCGTCATGACGGGAGTGAGGGTGTGTGCTATTGGAATCCTGTGGGCGGAGGCTAGGGATGTGACTAAACATCCTACAATGCACAGGCCAGCCTACCAGGAAAAAAAGTTATTTGGTCTAAAATGTCAGTAGAGCTAAAGTTGAAAAACCCTGCTTTAGAGGAAATGGTAAGTTGAAACCTGTATCAAGGCAACTCCTCCCTTGTTATACTTTTCTTCTAGTTCCATCCTCCTTTTCTTGCCATAGGCATGTGAAGACTTTATGGGTCAAGATCAACTTTAGCAGGAATGGGTCACGTAAGACACGTAGGCCTGCCTTGTGTAGGCGAGTGTCACTAGTGCATCATGAGGTTCAGCTAAGCTCCGATAGGCAGGGACTCCAGCAATGGCCAAAAGCCTTACTGTGATGAACAGAGTGAGTGTGTCTGGAAAGACCACCTGCAGCCATCTCAGCCGTGTGGCTGCAGTAGGAAAATGGCCACGAGTTTGGGATTCTGACTGGTGGCCAGCTCCCTCTTTCCACTGGAGATACTGTATTCCCTTATTCACACCACACTTTGCTTCTTCTTTTAGTGATTTCTTCACGATAACTTTGATAGCTGACGGTGAAAACTATAAAAGCCTCCACACCACCTATGAAAAACATTTTTCTCAGAAGAATTCTGCACTGGCTATTTGAGATAAGGATCTAGGCACATTCTCTCTGTGTAATTTATGTGTACAACTAAAATACTAACAATTCCAGAAATCTTAAAAAGAGTGCATTCCATGCATGTATTTGCAGGTATGGAATAGTCTGATTGAGAAGTTAAGTGATTCTAGTATTTGAGATGCCATGAGAATGGAAACAAAATAATAACTTTTGAGAATAAAATTAGGAAATATTCTCTTAGATGCTGTAATAAATAAACATTTAGTGAGCACTTACTCCATGCTAGGAATGTTTTCAAGAGATTTACATAAATTAATTCTCACAGCAAAGAGACAGGGACTATTATTATTACCATTTCACAGATAAGAAAACTGAGGATAAAGAGTTGAGTTATTTGTCCCAGTGAGTAAGTGGCAGAGTTACAATTACAATCCAGATAACCAAACCTCAGTACCTGTGCTTACCACTAGTCTCTATATTTGGTTTCAGGTTGAGTATTAGAATTGCAAGAAGAAAACATAATTTTGGATAAAAATCACATTACAGCCCATAATGCAACCCATTTTCTGCATTCTCTCTTTTTGTTTGCCTTAATAGTTAAGATTTTCCTTAAATTTATTTCTCTGGTGTCTGCTAAACCATTCTAGTAAAATCATCTGAGGGGGGGAATCAGATATGAGATGAAAGTGATATGGAAAATGTGTTTATCATACTTTTATTAGTAATAGGCAACAATGAAAGCATTCTAAGTAGCCAAATTACCACAATGGGTAATTCTGGCACCTCCATATGATGAAGGATTATTCAGCCATTAAAATGTCTATCAGGTTTTTAACAAGACTGTGAAATCATTTTGCCAAGACAAATAATATGGTTTGAGCTCAGTTAGCAATAAAAATGCACACAGCTATATTTCTTCAATATAATTCAGATCATCCCCCGTTTTAAACTGACATAAATAAATTTCAAAGGCCAACACCCAAATTCTGTTATGGTCAACACTACAAATGTTTTAAGATGATCTCACCTTTAAAAACCGAACAAAGAATCCAGCATCTGAAAAATATATCGGTGATAGGAGGCTCTCATTTCCCTTGATACCTGAATGTGACTAAAAATAAAGTCATAAAAAATAACGTGCCCTGACTTCATATTTATCCATATAAACCTGTCACATGAGGGCACAGCAGTAAGCTTTGGCTGAAGGCCCTCTGTCTCACTCATGGGTGCAGGCAGGAGCCGTCTGCCCTGCAGCACTAGAACACGGGAATCGCAGGTGCATTTGAGGCAGGAGGGACTGTTTTCTGACCGGGGACCTGTAATTCGTGGCTCTCTTTCCTTTGTGTAGGTGAGGTGTGTTTCCCACTTACTACATGTCTTCCCAGAAAGGTGATGTGCACATGGATCAACTGCAGGAAAATTTATTATAATAATTTACTATGCTATTATAAAATAGTAAATAATAATTTTTCAAATTATTATTATTAAGATAATCTTAAAAGCTTAAGTATAACAAACTAATGTTTTGGTCTTAGAAGTCACCCTAAGCACTGGTCAGTTACTGTGCTTGCATTTTGAAATGACAAAGTACATCATCGAAGTACTTTGAGAGATGATTAGAATAGGGCAAAAACTTATATTCAAGGCTCATATGATGAAGAAAGAGTGTGACAGAAAGGAGAAAGCAAAAACATTAATTTTTAGCATTTAGACTTTCTAAATAAAGTTCATTAGACGTCCTCATATGCTTGATCTTTTCTCTCCTCCATTTGTCATTTCTATGGAAGAGGGCAAAGCCTCTTGTTTCCCTTCATACTCAGTAAAGTCAAAATCTTCATAAGAAGAAATGGTGAAATAACAAAATACCAAAGAGAGAGGTTTAGCTCTCATCGTTTTTTAAAAAAATATACTTTATTAATTTTTTTACAGAGAGGAAGGGAGAGAGATAGAGAGTTAGAAACATTGATGAGAGAGAGACATTGATCAGCCGCCTCCTGCAGACCCCCCCATTGGGGATGTGCCCACAACCAGGATACATGCCCTTGACCAGAATCGAACCTGGGACCTTTTAGTCCACAGGCAGAAGCTCTATCCACTGAGCCAAACTGGTTTCGGCTCTCATCGTTTTTTAAAGATAGGCCTTTCTAGCTTAAAACTTTAAAAAACCCTCTAACTCAGGCCCAGACAGCGTGGCTCAGTGGTTGAACATGGACCTATGAACCAGGAGATCACTGTTCAGATCCCGATCAATGATTCTCTCTCATCATTGGTGTTTCTATCTTTCTCTTCCTCTCCCTTTCTGAAATAAGTAATTTGACCAATCTATTAAGTGCTAGCCACAGTGCTAATCAATGCTCCAGGTTTTGTTTTTCTGAGAAAATTATTAACATGATATGGGGAACTTGGGAATTTGTTTTTTGCACATACCTTTCTCTTTTTCACTCTTATTTTTTTCTTTGTAAAAATGGGTCAATGTTAAAGTTATAACTTATTAAGATATCATCTTAATCTAAGTGTGAGTTAGCATAAAGTCAGTTTACTGGCAACCTAGTCTGCTAGAAAAATTACTCATATGTGAAAAGACAGAAAATTCACAATTTAAAAAAAGTTCATCTCGAAATATAAGCTATCAAACCAATACACGTTCACAGTATGGCCCAAGCAACTAACAAGCCCCTCTGCATTTGGTTTTCCTCCACTCTTTCCTTCCCATATCCTCTACAAAAGTGGCTTCCCATATCCTCTACAAAAGTGGGTGCACAGCAGAAAATTTTATCTGTTTTGTTAATTGCTATAACCCTGTATTCTAGAACAGCACCTAGCAAACAGCAGGCGACCATTAAATATCTGTATAATGAATGATAGAATGACAGAACTAAATGACATCATTTACCTTTCTCGCAGAAACACTGAAATGTTAATGTTATCAGTTGATACCATAAAAAACATTAATTCTATGTGTGTATTATTATTTTAGAGCTTTTTAAATATTCAGTTGCCGAATGTGTAAGTCTGTTTAAAAAATAGCTATGGTACAGAAATGGAAAGAATATGAATTTAAAGAGTATAGGAATTGTTATTTTTAAAAAATATATTTTTATTAATTTCAGAGAGGAAGGGAGAGGGAGTGAGATCACAACATCAGTGATGGGAGAGAATCATTGCTCGGCTGCCTCCTGCATGCCATCTACTGGGGATCAAGCCTGCAACTCAAGCATGTGCCCTTGACTGGAATGGAACCTGGGACCCTTCAATCTGCATGCCGATGCTCTATCCACTGAGCCAAACCGGCTAAAACTAAAGAGTGTAGAATTATTAATGCAAGACCAGGTATAAGAAATGACATTTACTAGGACTATGCGGCCCCAAGTAGAGCCATTTGTCCTAGGACTTGGGCTCAAGAAAGTCTCACTTTTTAAAAGATGTTCAGCGATAAATCTGTACATGGCAGTAAGGTGAGGCCTTTTATGTTAATATCCACATAGTTCCAATTGTTATTTTAAAGCTATGCATTTGAGTCCTGACTTCAGGAAACAATTCAGGCAAAAAGTCACTATGTAAACTGAGCTGTTTAGGAATTTAGAAATAAAACTTTTACAAATTTTCTTTCTACTTTTTTTCAAAGATGGTGGAGTAGGTGGAAGCTGCCTTCACCTCCTCCCATGACCATATCAAAATTGCAACTAAGTTATAGAACCATCAATCTGGATAACCATCTGAAGACTGGCTGAAAAGAAGTCCTATGACTAAGGATATATGGAAGAACCCACATCGAGACTAGTAGGAGGAGCAGAGATACAAAACTGGCTGGTCCTGCACCCACATGTGGTGGCTGAGAATCCAGAGGGATATCTCAGCTGCAGAGACACCTCTGAGGAGGACCAAGAGGTTTCAACCCTACGCCAGATTTCCCAGCTTGGAGGACCAGTGCCAAGAGAGGGGCCCACATAGTATCTGGTTGGGAAATCTGCAGGGGTTCTATCTGCCCAGGTAAAAAGGAAGGCTGCTGCAAGCCCAGAAACCCTCTAAAAGGGCAATGCACAAAATCTCACTTGCAGGCACCCATCCTGGGTTCCAACAGCAACAGCAGCTGGGAGGTTGTGGCTTTGGGGAATGGGCTTGAGGGACAGTTGCCAATATCCACTGTATTGACCTTTGCTGTGCTACCCAGGGATGCCATTTTTCCTGGGTTGAGCACTACTCCACAAAACATGAGCCTGGAGAGCTATACTAGCCCAACTCTGATGACTCTCAGAAGCGCTGCCCTACCCAACTTGCACATGGCTGGGCTTAAACTCTGCCAGGGCCAACCAGCCTGGGCCTGCATTGCAGTCTTTCTAAAAAACTTTTGAGGAATTCCAGGCAACCTTGGCGGTGCCAGAGACACACAGGGAGAGACTGAATTGTATGGCTTTAGGATGAGGGCTATTTTCTCTACGTGCCAAACCAGCACCACTACTCCTATGGCGGGCCCTGCAGCAATAGCCTGGGGGCGGTACTAGCTCCACACTGGCATCTCTGATGTCCAGCTCTACCCACCTGGAATCGCTCTGGGCTCTGCTGGCGCTGGCCAACTTGAGCCTGCGTTGCAGTTTCTCTTCCTTCCTTCCCTCCCTCCCTCTTAAAGCTATTTTTTTGTTTGTTTTTAAAAATATGTTTTTATTGATTTCATAGAGGAAGAAAGAGGGAGAGATAGAAACATCAAGAATGAGAGAGAATCATTGATCAGCTGTCTCTTGCACACCCCCTACCGGGCCTTGAGCCCACAACCCGAGCATATGCCCTTGACAGGAATCGAACTTGGGACCCTTCAGTCAGCAGGCCGATGCTCTATCCACTGAGCCAAACCAGCTACGGCTGTTGCAGTCTTTCTTAAAAAACTTTCTAGGAATGCGAGGCAAGCTCAGGAGGGTGCCAGAGACACACACAGAGAGACTAAGTTGTTTGAGTTTAGGGTGAAGGCTGTTTCCTGCACTCTATGTGGGCACCACAGTTCCTGTGCTCAACTCTCCCTCCATATGATAAAATCTTAAGATTCCGAGTCCCAGCCACCCACCCCTCCTCCCCCTCCTCCACAAAGGTTCACAGGCCCCAGATAGTTAATGGCTGGACTCAGTGTACCTTGAGACTTTTGTTGAATGGTCTCAAATCCAGCACTGACAATGAGTTTGAATCTCTATTCAAACACCACTTGCCCCTAGGTGGTGAATCCCTGAGACCCTGAGTCATGCAACTCACCTACTGCTAGAGGCTATTTTAGTGGCTGAACCAAAAAAGCAGCTGGCAGGTGGCAGTGGGTCTTAGGGTGCCTTAGGGCTCTTGATCACCTGCCCCAAGCCTGGAACTGGTAGGAGCTAGCATTGGTATGCTGCTGGGCCCCTCCCACACACACCCAGCACAGACAGCTACCATATCAACTGTGAATTACTTCTTAGTTATTACCAGGTAGCCCAGGGCTGGTCTCAGGCAGCATATGATATTCAACCTACACAGTAGTCCCTCCCAAGTGGCAACAGAACCAACACACCAAGTGGCAGCTTCAGATCCTAACTGATTAGCTCCACAAGCAGCATATATAAAAAAGGTCTAGGCAGGCACCAGACCCTGCTGAGGTTGATTATGCTTTCTGGGGTCAGCCCCTGTACAGCTTGTAAACTGGTTGTGGCCAATCTTCACAGCCAGCCAGCCTGAGGGTCAACTCCACCTATGAAGATACCAAAAGCAATCAAGACACAACCACAACAGAAGGACACACATAATCCATACAAAGCACACTCTTGGAGCACCCAGCTCAGATGAACAGGGAGACTACACCACTGGGCTTTACAGAGCACCTACTACAGAAGGCCGCAATACCAAGACTAGGAGGCATACCCAATACTCAGAAACAAATGCAGAGGCAGCCAAAATGAGGAGACAGAGAAACATACCCCAAATGAAAGAACAGAAGAAATCTCCAGAAAAAGAATGAGATAAAATGGAGGCAAGCTATAGAGTTCAACAAAATGGTTATAAGGATGCTCAAGGAACTCAGTGAGAACTTCAACAGAATAAAAAAGGACATGGAAACTATAAAAAAGAACCAGTCAGAAATATAGAATAAATAACTAAAATGAAGAATACAATAGAGGGGTCTTGGTTGGTGTGACTCAGTTGATTAGGCATCATCCCATGTACCAAAAGATTGCTAGTTCCCAGTCAGGGCACATGTCCAGGTTGTGGGCTCAATCCCCAGTAGGAGGCATGCAGGAGGCAGCAATCAATGTTCCCTCTCATATAGATTTCTCTCTCTCTCCCTCCCTTCCTCCCTTTCTCTCTCCCTCCCCCCCTCCCCTCCTCCCTCTCTTTCATTTCTGCTCTCTATAAATTAACTTAAAAAAGGATACACTAGAAGGAATCAACAGTAGAATAAACAGCAGATTAGATGAAGCAAAGGACCGAATCAGTTATTTTGAAGACAAGATAGCTGAAAACATCCAATTAGAGCAGAAAAGGAAAGAATTAAAAAACTGAGACTAGTTCAAGGAACCTCTGGGACAACATCAGGTGTAATAACATCTGCATCATAAGTATGCCAGAAGGAGAAGAGAGAGAGCAAAGGGTTGAGAAACATTTGAAGAAATAATGACTGAACATTTTCCTAACATGGTAAAGGATATAGACATACAAGTCTAGGAAGCACAGAGAGTTCCAAAGGAGATAAACCCAAAGAGGCCCACACCAAGACACATCATAATTAAAATATCAAAGGTTAAAGAAAAAAAACCAAGAATCTTAAAAAGAGTCAGAGAAAGACAGTTACCTATAAGTAGCTCTCATAAGATTATCAGCTGATTTCTTGACTGCAATAGGTATGAAATAGTCAAAATTATAAAAAGCAAAGACCTATATCTAGGACTACTCTATCCAGCAAAGCTATCATTTAAAACTGAAAGAGAAATAAAGAGCTACCCATACCAAGAAAAAAAAAAGATAAAAAACCAGTATTACAAGGAATGCTAAAGAGACTTAAGAAAAACAACAACAACAACAACACATAAATATTAACAATTAAATGAAAATAACTATATACCTACCAACAACCACTTTAAACATAAATGGACTAAATGCTCCAATAAAAAACACTAGGGTGGCCAGCTGTTGTGGCTCGGTGGTTGAGCATTGACCTATGGACCAGATGTCACAGTTTGATTCTTGGTCAGGGCACATGCCTAGGTTGTGGGCTCTATTCCCAGTAGGGGAATACAGGAGGCAGCTGATCAATTATTTTTCTCTCATCACTGATGTTTCTATCTCTCTCTCTCACTCTTTGAAATCATTAAAAATATATATTTAAAAAAAAAACAGGGTGGCTGAATGGATGAGAAAACATGACTATTTATATGCTATCCACAAAATACTTCAGATCAAAAGACACACACAAACTGAAAATAAAGGGATGAAAAAACATTTCATGCAAATGTAACAACAACAACAACAACAAAAAGACAACTGATATAGCAATACTTACATCAGTCAAAATACATTTTAAAACAAAGAGTATAATATGAGACAAACAAGGACATTACATAATGATAAATCAACCCAACAAAAGGATATAACCCTTGTAAACATTTATGTACCCAGCATGGGAGCAACTAAATATATAAAGCAAAAATCTTGATAGACATAAAGGGAGAAGTCAATAGTAATAACATCATAGTGAGAAACTTTAACACCCCATCATCATCAATAGATAGATCTTCCAGAAAGGAAACAGTGGCCTCAAATGACACATTTGACCAGAGAGATTCAATTGTTATTTTTACAGCATTTAATCCCAAAGCAACAGAATATACATTATTTTCAAGTGCACATGGAATATCTTCCAGGTCAGACCACATGATAGGAACCAAAACAAATCTCAAGAAATGTATGAGGACTGAAATTATATAAAGTATCTTCTCCAACCACACTGCTATGAAACTAGAAATCAATCACACACACAAGGAACCAACCCTGAAAAACACACAAACACATGGAGGCTAAATAACATGTTACTAAACATTGAATGTTAGCAAAATCAAGGAAAAAAAGTCAAAAGATACTTTGAGATAAATGAAAATGAAAGCACAGCAATCCAAAAATCTATGGGACACAGCCAAAACAATTCTAAGAGGAAAATTTATAGCAATATAGGCCTACTTCAAGAAATAAGAGAAATCTCAAATAAACAATTTAACTTTATACCTAAATGAATTAGGAAAAAACAACAAACAACCCCCAAAGTGAGTAGAAGGAAGGAAATAATAAATACCAAAGCAGAAATAAAGAACCTAAACAAAAAAGATACAAAATATCAGGGAAACCAACAGTTATTTCTTTGAAAAGATAAACAAATTGATAAAGATTGATGCCGGCCGGTGTGGGTCAGTGGTTGAGTGTCAACCTATGAGCCAGGAAGTCACAGCTGGGTTCCCGTCCAGGTTATAAGCCTGGGCTTTGAGGTCAATCCTTTGTAGCTGGTGTGCAAAAGGCTCTCTGATCATTGATATTTCTATCTCTTTCCTTCTCCCTTCCTCCTCTCTCTGAAATCAACAAAAACATATTTTTTAAAAATAATAAAGATTTAATCAGCCACATCAAGAAAACAAGAGAACACAAATAAATAAAAATAAATAAAATAGAAATGAAAGAGAGAAGTGACACTACCACAAATACACAAAGGATTATAAGAAAATACTATGAAAAATTATATACCAACCAACTGGACAATCTGGAAGAACAGGATAAATTATTAGAAGCATGTAATTATCCAAGACTGAATTAAACAGAAACAGAAAATCTGAACAGACTGAATATATCCAATAAAATAAATTCAGTAATTAAAAAAAAACTCCCTCAAAATATAAGTCCTTGACCAAATGGCTTCACAGGTGAATTTTACGAAATGTTCAAAGAAGAATTAACACCTATCCTTCTCAAACTATTCCAAATATTCAAGAGGCAGAATGACTCCCAAGCTCATTTTTATAAGGCCAGCATTATACTAAACTCAAATCCAGATAAAGACACTATAGAAAAACACAATTACAGGCCAATATCCTTTATGAACATACATGAAAAATCCTCAATAAAAAGATTACACCCATGATCAAATGGGATTTATACTTAGGATGCCAGGTTGGTTCAATATCTGCAAATCAATTAATACCACATAAACAAAATGAAGGATAAAAATCATATATTCATATCAATAGACACAGAAATAGCATTTGATGAAAACAAACATTGCTTAAGATAAAGATTCTCAGCGAAGTGGGATTAGAAGGAACATACCTGAACATAATAAAGGCCATATATGACAAACCTATAGCTAACATCATACTCAAAGAGGAAAAACTAAAAGTGTTTTCCTTAAGATCAGGAACAAGAAAGATAAGTCCACTTTTACTACTCTTGCTCTACACAGTATTGGAAGTATCAGCCACAGCAATCAGATAAGAAGAAGAAATAAAAGGCATTCAGTTGTAAAACTGTCAGTTTTTTGCAAATAACATGATACTATATAGAGAGAACCATAAAGATTACAAAAAAACTACTAGAACTGATCATTTCAGCAAAGTAGCTAGATACAAAATAAATATCCAGATACACAATAAATAATCAAAAATGAGTTGCATATTTATATACCAACTTGAGGCCCAATGCACGAAATTTGTGCAAGAGTAGGCCTTCCTTCTCCTGGCTGCCTGCACTGGCTTCCTTCTGACACTTGGAACCCGGGCTTCCCTTGTAGCCTTGGCTTCGTCCTTCTGGACGTCTGGTCTAGTCAACATACTATGCGTTTATTATTATAAATAATGAACCGTATGAAAGATAAACTAAAATAAATATCGTTTACAATTATATAAAAAACTAAATACCTAGGAATAATTTTTTAAGATATTTTATTGAGTTTTTACAGAGAGGGAGAGGGATAGAGAGTTAGAAATAGCAATGAAAGAGAAACATCAATCAGCTGCCTCCTGTACACCCTCTACTGGAGATGTGCCCTCAACCAAGGTACATGTCCTTGGGACCCTTCACTTTGCAGACCAATGCTCTATCCACTGAGCCATACCGGTTATGGCCCTAGGAATAAATTTAACCAAGGAATTAAAAGATCTGTAATTGGTTTGGCTCAGTGGATAGAGCCTCGGCCTGCAGACTGAAAGGTTCCTGGTTCAATTCTGGTCAAGGGCATGTACATTGGTTGTGGGCGCATCCCCAGTAGGGGGCATGCAGGAGGCGGCTGATGGATGTCTCTCTCTCTCTCATCGATGTTTCTAACTTTCTATCCCTTTCCCTTCCTCTCTGTGAAAAATCAATAAAATATATTTTTTTATTAAAAAAAAAGAGATCTATAATTGGAAATTTACAAAAACACTGAAGAAGACACAAATAAGTAAAAATATATACTGTGCTCATGGACAGAAAGAAATAACATTATTAAAATGTCCATATTACCCAAAGCAATCTATAGATTCAACACAATCCCTACCAAATGGTTTTTTTCACAGAACTAGAACAAATAATCCAAGAAAGTATAAGGAGCAGCAAAAGACAAGGAATAGCCACAGCAGTCTTAAGAACAAACTTGGAGGTATCAGGCTACCTGATATCAAACTATACTACAAGGCTGTAATGATCTAACCACATGGTACTGACATAAAAACAAATGGGACAGAATAGAAGGCTCAGAAATAAACCCATGCCTACGTAATCAATAATATAAAAAAGGCAAGAATATTCAATGAGGTAAAGGCAGTCTATTCAATAAATGGTGCTGGGAAAACTGGACAGATACATGAAACAAATAAAATTAAACTATCTTTTTATACCATAGACAAAAAAATCTCAAAATGAATTAAATAATTAAATGTAAGACTCAAATCCATAGCACTTCTAAAAGAAAACATAGACAGTAAACTCTCTGACATTTCTCTTAGCAATATTTCTTCTGACATGTCTCCTTTGGCAAGGGAAACAAAAGAAAAAAACACATGGGACTACAGCAAAGGAAACCATCAACAAAATGAAAAGACAACCCACTGAATGGGAGAACATATTCGACAATGATACATCTGATAAGGGGTTAATAGGCAAAATTCTTATACTACTGAACACCAAAACAACAACAACAAAACCCACAAAAACAATCTGGTTAAAAAATGGGCAGAGGACATGAATAGGACACTTCTCCAAAGAGGACATACATACGGCCAATAAACACTTGGATAGATGTCAATGTCACTATGCATCAGAGAAATGCAAATCAGAAGCACAATCACAACTTCCCAGAAAGATGGTGGCACCAACCCCACATCAGCCCACCCAGCTACCAGGGTGTCAGTGCCAAAAAGAGAAGTTCTCATAACTTCCGGCTGTAAAAACTGATGGTGATTGTGGCTAAGAGGGGCCCCTTACTCCTCAGAGGCGACGTCTGCTGCTGAGATATCCCTTCAGATTTTTATTTGACATGTGGGTGTGGGACCTTTTGCATCTCTGCCCCCCAGACCAGTCTCAATGTTGCTTCTTCTTAATGTCCTTAGTTGTAGGACTTCTGTTCATCTAGATTTCAGGCAATTCTGAATGATGGTTGTTCTGTAGTTTAGTTGTAATTTTAATGTGGTTGTGGATGTGAGTTTACCTATGCCACCATCTTTCTGGGACCAACGTGAAAGTAAGAAGTGAAGGAATGAACTGTAGAATCCAAAGCAAGTGAAAGGACCAAGTGTAGTTTAGGGAGGCAACATAATCCCTGTAGCCCTGGGATGGCAACACGTGGGACCAGGAGAACCACACTTCAGTTATGTGAAGTTGTATTCTGAAGGATCCTGCATCTTTAGTAAAGCCTCGTTCTCAGCTCTGACCTGACATGCAGGTTTTATTTGAGAGAGATGTATTTCTACCTGGGTAAGCCAATGTTGCGGGTTTATTTATATGCAGGAAAACCTAATCCAAACTGATACAAGATTCTGTCCAAATACTTCTTATCAGTGAAGCCTTCTCTGAACTATAACAAAAAGCAATATTCTCCCTTATGCACCACTCCTCATTTGCTTGATCCTGCTTTATTTATCCGCATGGCACCTAATATCATCAGACACACTGTATCTTTACTTATGCTTCTTTATTTGTAGTCTTTTCCCTCAAAGCAGATATAAGGTCCATGAGGGGAGGAACTTTGGTGTGTGTTACAAACAAGGTAAGATGGAGGGAGGACCAAGGAAGGGCTTGCCACACCCTTAAAAAAAATCCAACTGCTTATTTTTATGGAGCAAAATTTAGCCACATAGTGACACACAGCTGCCAGGGAAGTTAGGGAAAATGGCCCTATAACTGTGCATCAGTGTACTCAGAGAAGGAAGAGAGGGAGACTAGATATTGGGAAGCCACCAGCAATCTTGACCATAGACCTAAAGGAAATGAAGGAGTGTCTGAGAAGGATGTGTGGGGAAGACATTCCGGACAGAGAGAAGAGCAGTACTGCGGTCCTGAGGGGGAGGCATGACTTGCAAGTCTGAAAAGCAGCAAGGAGGCCACTGTGGCTGGAACTAAAAGAGTGAGAAACACAGTGGCAGGAGATGAGGCCAGTGAAGTAGCAGAGGGCCCAGATCACGTAGACGTGCAGGCATTTTAAAGACTTTAGATTTTACCCCGAGGAAAACAGAAAACTTTTGGAAAATGTTGAGCAAAGAAGTAACATGTTTTTCATTTTAAAAAGATCTTTACTGCTGCATTGAGAGAAGATTATAGAAAGGTCAGAGTGATGTAAGGAGACCAACTAGGAGACCTCATTGAGATGCTCGTGGCTTGGAGCATGAAGATTGTAAGATCACATTTCGGATAGATTTTGAAGGTGAAGTCAACAAAATTTGCTGAGGTGTGGGGTAGGTGAGAGTCAAAAATGACTCTAGCTCTGGTTGGTTTGCTCAGTGGTTAGAGACACCAACTATGGACTGAAGGGTCTCAGATTCGATTCCCAGTCAAGGGCATGTACCTCGGTTGCAGGTTCAACTCCCTGCCCCAGTTTTGGTGCATGTGGGAGGCAACCAATCGATGTGTCTCTCATATAGATATTTATCTCTCTCTCTCCCCTCTCTCCCTTTCACTCTCTCTAAAAATCAATGGAAAAAATATCCTCAGGTAAGGATTAAAATTAAAAAAAAAAATTAAAATAAAATAATTAAGAATGACCCTAAGTTTTTGGTCTGCACACTGAACGTATGAAACTGCCATCACGGGGTTAGAAAAATATAGCAGGAGACAGATTTTGGTGGGTGAATCGGGAATTACTGGCTTGGACATGCTAACCTTGAGATGTACGTAATAGACAAGGGAAGATGTCATACAGGCAGCTGGATATTGGAGTTGACGTTTAGAGGATTGAACTGAAAATACAAATTTGGGAGTCATCTGTATGAATATGGTATTTATAATCCAAGCAATTAGAAGAGATCATCTAGTGAGTAAATCTAGAGAAGGAAAGGGGACTGAGCACTGAACCCCCGGGTACTCCACAGTTAGAGGGAGAAGACTCGGAGACACTAAGGAGTGGACAGTGAGGTAGAGGGAAAACACAGACAGTGTCTTGAAAAGCAAGGGGAAAGAGCTCCAACAAGAGGAAATGAATGCAGTTACCATATAACCCAGCAATTCCAAAACATATGTCCACAGAAACATTTGTACATAAATGTTCATAGCAGCATTATTTATTATAGCCAAAAAGCAGCAACAACTCAAATGTCTATCAATTGATTCATGGGTAGGCAAAAAGGAATAAAGTTCTGAAACACTATAAAATAGATTAATCTGCCCTAGCTGGTTTGGCTTGGTGGATAGAGCGTCTGCCTGTGGACTGAAAGGTCTGGGTTTGATTCCGGTCAAGGGTAGATGCATGGGTTGTGGGCTCAATCCCCAGTAGGGGTCATGCAGGAGGCAGCCAGTCAATTATTCTCTCTCATCATTGACATTTCTATCTCTCCCTTCCTCTCTGAAATCAATAAAAACATATTAAAAAATAAAATCAAGAGTTCAATTAAAAAAAAATAAAATGAATCTTGGAAATATTATGCTGTGTGAAAGAAGGCAGACACAAAAGGAAACACACAGTATTATTCTACTTCTATGAAATGCCCAAAATACACAAATATACTGAATCTGGTATTATGGTGACACTTCACAAGAGCTGTTTTTATTCTATAGTGGAATTGGTTAGAGTGGGTGCCAGAGAGAACAGAGAAGAGGATGTGAAAACAGCAAGTTTATATAATTCTTTTGAGGAGTATTGTTGTAAGAAATAACAGAGGAAATGGGTGATTACTGAAGGAAGCTGTGGAGTCATAGGAGAGGTTTTTTGTGTTTTTCTGAAATAAGATAGGAAATATTATAGCATATTTCCTTGCTAATGTAAGTGATTCAATAGACAGATGAAAAGCTGATGGCCAGGAGAGGGAGCAGAGTTCTTGAGTGGGTCAGAGCTATGGGAGCTGGTGCACTGGGGAGGGCTGAGCTTGGACAGGAGCCAGCACAGCAACTCTCCTGTGACTGGAAGGAAGTCGAAGACATGATGTGGGGGCAGGCAGTGGATGGATGTCAGGGTGGGAACAGGTGGACGTTCTCTCCTGATGCTCAGTGAAATAGAAATTAAGATCGTTACTGAGAGTGAAGGGTGAAAAGGGGGATGTTGGAAGGCAGGGATCAAGGAGAAAGTTTGAAACAGTTGTTTGAAAGAGAAGAAGAATGAAAGGATTGGAGAGATCAGACTGCCAACAACATGAGGGCCCATTTGAGGTCAGTAATCATGTAGGGTGAGACATCAAGTCCAAAATTAGTGGTGGGAGAAAATAACAAAGATCAGGGTGGAGATAAATGAAACAGAAAATAAAAATCAATAGAAAGTATCAATGAAATGAATAACTAGCTTTTTGAAAGAGAAATAAAATAGAGAAATAAAAACTTTCAGCTAGACCTACACGAAAAAAGAGAGAATTTGAATAAACAAAATCTGAAACGAAAGAAGAGACATTTCAATTGGTACTATAGAAAACAAAGGACTATAAGAGACTACTAGGAACAATAATGCACCAACAAACTGGATAATCAAGAAGAAATAGATAAATTCCTAGAAACACAACCTATCAAGATTGAATCATAAATAGAAAATTCGAAAAGATCAATTACTAGTAAGGAAATTGAAACTGTAATCAAAATCCTCACAACAAACAAAAATCCAGACTTTGGTGTCTTCTACCAAATGTATAAAGAAGAATGAATACCAATTCTCAAATTCTTCCAAAAAAAACCCAAAAAACAGAAGAGAGATCACTTCCAAATTCATAAGGCCATAAAACCCTGATATCAAAACCAGAAAAAGACACTACTAACAAATGGCTAATATCCCTGACAAACATACATGCAAAAATATTATCAAACTGAATTCAACTAGACATCAAAATATACAGTATTCCTTTTTCTAAGCACTAATCAAGTGAGTTCCTCAAATTTCCTATAAGACATGAAAATATGTCTTGATAATGTCATTCATGGGTTCTTAAAAATTATCTGATTCTTCTAAGCATAAATATGGGGGAGGGGCTAATGAAGCCTAGGTTTCTCCAAAAGTGAAAGTTCACTCTGCAGAGAAAGGTAAGTATGTGCAAGATTCTATATGTTTCAGCAATACAGTAGTTTTCTTCTGGAAAACTTGTAGAAATCATTCTTCTGTGACTGCGAATAGTAACAACCACTATTATATTTGCATATCTATGATAAATCCATAAGCAAAGGACCTTTTTTTTTGGGGGGTCTCCTACATCAATAACAGTGAAGGAATACTGCACTAAAGCTCTGTCTAAAGGTGCTATTTTGGTGAGCAGCACAGCACATTGGTATCTGCATGTATTTCTCAATGTGTGTTTTGATCTTGGCTGCCAAAAAATGATTAAAGGGATAAAATAAATGCTATTTATAATCCAAATTGTTTTTTTTTAGATGTAGTCCTTACTATAAACAAGAAAAACTGATGAAATGGTTTGCATTTCTTTTGCCAAACTCAAACTAATGAGCCCTGTCCACAAAGCTGCCTGGAAATCATAAGGCCTGTTGTCTGTGAGGTCTCTTCATGTTGAAAGAGGTCTCCCGTTAGCATGCTTCTCGGTTAACAAAGTTGAGCTGTTACTACTAGTTCCTTGACTTTAGTAAAATACACATACTCAATGGATTAAAAATCATTTCCTTTGTTATAAAGCGGAGAAAATACTTTCTTTTACAGCATATTTATGGGGAAGCAACTGGCTTTGAACTCAATTTTTTCCATTGCCAACAGCATAACGTTGGGAAATCCCCTTAACTTCTCTAAAGCTCAAATGCCTCATCTGTATAATTAAAAACCTCTGTCTTATAAGACGTGATGGAAGTTAAATCAAAGATCATTCTTGTTCCATTAGTTCTTGGAATAGAATAAGCACATAATAAATAATAGAAGTGAGAGCTATTAATTTTAATAATTGATAAAAATAATAAAAGACTTCAAAGCTTGGAAAGATATATCACTCCTCCAAACTAACAGAGTGGCTTAATCTTAAATAGCATTCTTTAAATGTGATAGTGCAATTCAATAAGGATTTATTGAACAAAGTACAACATGCTGAACCTCAGAATGGTCTCAAGTTGTAAAGTGATGGTCTAGCAGGGAGACAGACACATGGACTTCTACCTTTTAACTACTGCATACTTTTTTTCTCATTTTCAGTTAAAAGCAGACCTTTTAAATAGGTACTGTTATTTCTATTTTACAGATGAGAGAATAGAGATTCAGTATTTAGGAAAATTTCTCAAGGTCATATGAGAAATGTAATGAGTTGAGGATTTGAATTTCTGACAATCCTACCCAGAAACTAGCAACCTTAATATTTATTACACTACACTGCCTCTTATATTTTTTAAAACATTCAATAGCAAGAAATGTTTATTGAGCACTTACCACCTATGAGGCACTACGAATACAATGGAGAATAAATCAGATGTGATTTCTGTACTCTGGAGCTTATAGCCTAGTGAGGAAGACAAATATTAATCCTACAACTACATGACTATATACAAATGAGCTATCATAAATGTTAGAAAAATTATAAGAAATGTATAATGTATGCAGTGTTACTGAAGAATATACATAAGCCACACAATTAATCCTACCCAAGGGAGATAAAGGTGAAGAGGAAAGGCCTTCCAAATAAGAAAAGGAGCAAAAGTAAAAAACAAGAAACCTGGAATGATCAGGCCTGGAGGGGAACAGAGAGATAGTAGCCAAGAGTTCAGGCTGGAAGGTTGGATTGGGGCCAGACTGTTAAGGACAATGTGTACTTAGCTAAAGGGTTTGACCTTTGCTCAGTATTCAATGGGGGAACAAAGTATTTTATAATAGTTATTCTGGCCATGGTTTGGGGAAAAGACTAGGGTGACATGAATATGTTTTTTGACTGAAACTCCTTCAAACACGAATCTTTATCAGTAATACAGGGTGTCCCCCCAGAATGTATATGCACTTTAACAACTGTAGCTCAATTTTGAAAATGAAATGTATTTTAATAAACCCTATGTTTATACTTATTCATGTGTGTATACATTTTTTGGGGTACACTCTATATATGTCCGAGATTACATTAATATTTTTTTCATCTTCTCACTTTGATATTCATTAAATGGATCTTGACTAATGGACAATTTTGATTGCCTTTCCAGTGTGCACACACCTCCTTCTTCTGTGCCAATGTCCCCAAATTCCATTGGTGTTCCACTGGGTTCCCAATAACGTAACTCTTTTCAGGACTCTAAAGGGTGAATCACGTGACCTTAACCAAGCTAATTAGTGTACTCCTATCTTCTAGCCACAAGTCAATCTGAGGAACTTTTCTGGGAATGATAGCACAAAAGTTTTCTCTTGTTCTAGTGAATATGGTCGCTCTGGAAGAGAATTCTCTACAGGTCTCCTATGTTTCTATATGTTTTGCAAGCAGAGACATTGATTGCTTTTGTTCTGTATTATCTTTTTAATAAAATACTGGCTGTTGTTACTGCTGTAAGTAATAAAGTGTTCTTTGTCTCAAAGACAGGAGTCTCATGTCTTTGGCTATAACACATGAATCTGTGGCAGATTAACTTGTCAGCTTAAAAATAGGGTAAAACCTCAGACCCTTCACAGTTCTCAGTCATTAGCATATAGCCCTGGGAGCCTACAAGCAGCCGTCTTGATAATGTGGCCCTAATATGGGATTCAAAAACATGGAAAGAAATTAGGTCCGCAGTAGACATCATTAAGCTAGGCTCAAGGAACTGTGTTTATGTTCCAAACCTCTTTAGACATCTATTTTTTTAAATTAAATCTTTATTATTCAGATTATTACATTTGTTTTTCTTTTTTCCCCTCCATAGCACCCCTCCACCCAGCTCCCACCCTTCCCTCCCTCCCGTTGACCTCATCCATAGGTGTATGATTTTTGTCCAGTCTCCCCCTGTATCTCCCTCACCCCTTTCCCCCTGAGAATTATCAGTCAGGGGTGGGTCTGGATCTATTTTATGTTCTCTTCAGTATCATCTATTCCAACTATTTTCTGCTTATGTGATCTACAAAGTATTGGGTATGAAATGGTTTCATGACTATGCCCTTGAGCTAGTGGGACCAGTGATTATTAACTTATAATCTCTTGTAGAAAGTGTCATGGCACTATGCAATGGAATTATCACTTTTTTTTCAGCTTGTGCCCGAATCAAGAAGAGGCTTTCCAACCTAAGAAAGGGAAATGTAATCCTTTCCATTGCCCAAGAGCAGAGACAACAGCTGGGAGAGGGAACACACATGGGGACAGATGATTTAGACTAGAGAGACATTGCCAGAGCCAATGGACATAGGCCATCTCTGGATTACCAATTTACATTTCTAGCCATGTAGGAATCAGAAATACTTAGCATCTCAAGGCAAATACAGCTATAACCAGAGATGTCTGAGAAAGACAGGCAGGGAGGTCAAATGGAGTCACAGTAATATCAAGGATATACATCATTTTCATAGCTCCCCAAGTCTAGAAAGGATTCATCAACTATATTTTAAAGGTGTTCTCAGTGTTAGCTTTCAAAATCAACTGGAGAGAAAAAGCTCTTAAAAGAAAATCTTGGTGAAAGAATTAGTGCTTTATAATCCCTTGTAGCTCATATGCTCTGTGTTTGCCTCTTTTCTGGGATTGGAAATTACAAAAAATTAATTGCCACTAAACTAATTGATAATGGCAGCATTATTATAAATAGCATTATTATTATTCCAAATAGTTGGAAGCAGAGCATAGTTTGCTTATGTAAACTTAAACTTGTTCATATAAGGCCACAAAGAACCTAAAGTTACAAACCAAGGCTTAGCCAATGAAGTAATTTTTCTATTTGAATATTTGGTTATGAGCCATACAGCAAGACTGACAGAGGTCAATAAATGCATACTAATTATTGATTTTGTATATTCTTGAAATATTATAAATGGCATTAACTTCATAAAAGTAATAAATCCCTTCATATAATTTTAATGATAGGTTTCAGAAATGTCTTTAAGAAGTAATTCACCTAGGGTCTCTTCACCTAACAATACTTATAGCAATGTAAAAGGAGCTAATAAGCAAATGTTATCTAAAAATTTTCCTCAACTTCTTCATTTTTTTCAATGTATTTATTTGATGAGTATATTTTCGACACCGATTTATATTAATTACACAATACAAATTTCTACTATACATGTGAATTAATTAGATGTAAGTTTGCACATACAAATATTTTTTTGAAAAAGATACAAAAAATAGTTGGAAGGAAAGAAAAGCATGATAGTTAAAATAATTTTCCAGAAAAACTCAAGGTGGAATAAGTTTCAAAAGGAAAGATGTCTTTATTTATTTTAAAAATAAACTGTAGACACTTACCAAAGATACTTAAGTAATGCTCAGCATTTCACTTGACTTATTTTTATAAAGAAAGCCACAACTATTCTTATAGTAACTAGTGATTAAACTCAGAGACTAGAATTCTTTTAAATTTTGCTTATAGTTATCTCAAGAAAGTTTGGAAAACATTTGATAGAATTAGAAAAAAAGTAGTTCCATAATTATCACAGTGGCCAGGTAGACATATTACATGTACCTAGTAAAAAGAAGAAGTTCTACTCCAAAGAGAAGATTAAAGATTAAGAAAGGGACTCTTAAATAAACACAATCACTTTTCTGATTGGACAAACAAATGACCAAATTCTCATAACATATTATGTATTAAAGGAGTTTTTCTTTTCACTGGTAAAACAATTATGTGCATTTTGGATTTTTCTTAACAAGGAAAAAAATTTTATACACTGGAGCCTTCATTCTGTCATGTGATGATAGTTCTTGTTTTTTATTGTTAAAATGGACTGAAATATTTCCATTGATCATATGTTATGTTTATAATCTTGAAAATATATTACTTTTTATTTAAGTTTATTTTTATTGTTAATACTATTGTTACAAATGTTGCCATCCCTCCCACCACCCCTGCTTTGCCCTTATCTACCTAGCCCCAACATCCTTTCCCTCTAGCTATTATCATATTGTTGTCTATGTCTATGTGGTATGTATATATGTTTTTTTGGCTAATCACTTCACCTTCTTGTATCTATTTCTCCCCCTCTCCTACAGCTGTCAATAATTATAGTAAATTATTTGATAAATTACGTAAGTTGTAAGTAAAAAATTATATTTTACAATTACAAAAAAAATCAATGAAGTGATTTCTATTTTGAGAAAAAAAATTTATAGTTAGACATTTTATTTTACCCCTTATAATAATCTAGGGCAGATTTACTTTACTTAACCATTTCCTATGCTGTAAGCTGGAAACAATACTGCTTGAGCAGAAATAATACACTAGTAAGAATATCACGTTCTGGCCCAGCCAGTTTGGCTCTGTAAACAAAGTGTTGGTCGGTGGACCAGAGTGTCTGGGGTTTGATACCAGTCAAGGGCACATACCTTGGTTGCAGTTTCCTCCCTGGCCAGGCCCCCGGTCAGGGTATGTGCAGGAGGCAACCAATCGATGTGTGTTTCACATTGATATTTCACTCTGTCTTTTCCTCTGTCTTCCACTCACTCCAAAAGATCAATGGAAAAATATCATAGAGTGAGGATTAACAAAAAACAAATGAACAAACAAAAAATCACTTTCTGTTAAATAACTGGAGTGTTGAATTTTTGGATGAATATAGACTTCGACTAAACGACCTAAATAAAAAGTACCTTTTATACCACCAGGTCCAGGAAAAAAAAATGCTGAGGGAAGTACAAGTAAGACATGAGAGAAACACAAGAACACACAGAGCCTTACTAAATGGTTCGTGTGGAAGCCTAATAATCAGATATAACTTACCTTGGTTTTTGGAGATGGTTTTCGCACATCTCTTTCTAAGTCGTTTGTTAGAAGGATGGGTATGGAGTTCTTACAACTGGCCTCCTATAAAAGAAGCATAAAAGAAACCAAATAACATTACCCATGCCAGGAATTACAATGCAGTAAAAAATATTTTTTCAGAGAAACTGAAGGCATTTTGGATTCACTTGTTCACATCAGAAGCTAAGGAGATTGTAGTGAGGAGTCAAAATATTTACTTTCTTATTTGTCACATACAACAGTGAAGATGGTAATGGAGTAGGTGTGGAACATATATATTCATAGATATCCATTTAAAAATCTCCTCTTGCCCTGGCCAGTATGGTTCAGTTGGTTGGGAATAGTTCCATTTACTGAAAGGTTGCTAGTTCAATTCCTCATCAGGGCACATACCCAGGTTATGGGCTCAATTACCAGTGGGGGCCTTGCAGGAGAAAGCCGATGGATGTCTCCCTCTTACAGGGATGTTTCTCTCTCTCTCTAAAAATCAATTTTAAAAATATTTTTTTATATATTTTTTTATTGATTTCAAAGAAGAAGAAAGAGGGAGAGAGAAAAATAGAAACATCAATGATGAGAGAGAAACATTGATCGGCTGCCTCCTGCACATCCCTTTCTGGGAATGGAGCCTGCAACCCAGGCATGTGCCCTTGACCAGAATCAAACCCGGGACCCTTTGGTCTGCAGGCCAATGCTCTATCCACTGAGCTAAATCAGCTAGGACTAAAAAATCTTTTAAAAAAAAATAATCATATCTATACTATCATGTCACACATTCATAGATAGCTTACTTCTTCTTTGGAGAACTGGATAGTTAATTCTCCAACATAACCACCAAACTTAGAGTTGCCAACTTTTCCCATAGTATTTCATGAATTGGTTCTGTTTCTGTAAATATTTTATCTTAAGCAAATATATTCAGAGAGTTCAGCAAACTATTATTGAACAGTGATAGTTTTATAGCAATATCCTAATTGAAGAATAATATCTGAGTATTTGTTTCTAAAATTATGACACTTTTGAGTCCTTGGGTCACACCAAAATAGTATTTACAAAAATAACAACAGAAATTACAAGGAGGCAGCCTACTTGGTGTTGGATAGATTTACTATTTATTTCTACATGATAAAACAATAATGTTATTATCTTATAAAATAATATAAAAGCTTGAAGAGCTATTAACTTGTATATATTTTCCCTGGATGATTCTATCTCCAAGTTGAAAGAACACAAATACGTAAAAGAAAGATTACATACAACTATAAAGTGAAGGGGATAATAAGTCAAATTTTTTTCACTTCCTAAGTTTCATCTCTGCCTCCCATATTTTCTCCCATCATACCTATAATTCAACCATCTAAATTATGTGTTTTCCTCCCAGTTTACTTTAGAGTTAAGAGGACACACACACACACACACACACACACACACACACACACGGTCTGGTGCACAAAATTTGTGCACAGGGGGTGGGGGTCCCTCAGTCCAGCCTGCATCCTCTCCAATCTGGGGTCCCACAAGGGATGTTAAACTGCCCATTTAGGCCCGATCATGGTGGGGCTGGGCCTAAACAGGCAGTCAGACATTCCTCTCACAATCCAGGACTGCTGGCTCCCTAACCACTCTCCTGCTTATCTGCCTGATTGTCCCTAACTGCTTCTGCCTGCCAGCCTGATCATCCCTTAACCACTCCCCTGCCAGCCTGATCAATGCTGAACTGCTCCCCTGCCGGCCCGATTGCCCCTAACTGCCCTCCCCTGCGGGCCTGGTTCCCCCCAATGGCCCTCTTCTGTCAACCTGGTTGCCCCCAACTGCCCTCCCCTGCTGGCCTGGTTGCCCTTAACTGCTCTCCTCTGCTGGCCGGTCACTCCCAATGCCCTCCCCTACAGGCCTGGTCATTTCCAACTACCCTCCCCTGCTGGCCCAGTCAACCCTAATTTCCCTCCCCTGCAGACCTGGTTGCCCCCAACTGTCCTTTCCTGCCAGCCTGGTTCCCTCCAACCACCCTTCCCTGCTGGGCCCATCACCCCTAACAGCCCTCTCCTGTAGGCCTGGTTGACACCAACTGCTCTCCTTGCAGGTCTGGTCCCTCCCAACTGTCTTCCCCTTCTGGCCTGATCACTCACAACTGCCCTCCCTGCCAGCCATCTTGTGGCAGCCATTTTGTGTCCACATGGGGACAGCCATCTTTGACCACATGGGGTGGCCATCTTGTGTGTTGGAGTTATAGTCAATTTGCATATTACTCTTTTATTAGATAGGAGATATATATTGATTTGAGAGAGAAAGGGAGAGGGAGAGAAAGAAACATTAATGATGAGAGAAAATCTTTGATTGGCTGCCTCCTGCATATCCCTTACTGGGATCGAGCCCACAGCCTGGGCATGTTCCCTTGACCAGAATCGAACCCAGGACCCTACAGTCTACAGGCCAATGTTCTACCCACCAAGCCAAACCAGCTAGGGCTAGGTTATATTTTTACTTGTAGTCTATATACTTTATAAATTGCTAAAATTTGCTAGAATTATATTTACTTGTTTCTAAAGAAAACAATACATCATTAGGATAAAATGTCCCTAATGAAAATAAAAATACTACTTACTACTAACAAATATCATAGGGTATATCAGGCACTGTTCTAAAGACTTAATTCATAATGTCATTTTCCCTGATCGCCCCATGAGTGAGGTACTATTATTATCGTTGCCCTTTTAAGTATAACACAATGAAAGCTTCCAGAAATTAAGTAGTAACTTGCCAAACATTACAAAGATGGTTCTGTATAATTTTAAGGTCTGAGCTCTCATCTTTATATGTGACTTCTCATCCAATACACTTGACATCTTAAGTCCACAAATTGTAGAGCTATAGCATTTTAAAGCCAAAATAATGGTTAAAGATCAAAATGTGGTCAACCCCACCTTCTGCCCAATTTTACAGATGAGGGACTTGGATCCTGAAGTGATTTGCCCAAGCTCACGCAGACACTGCTGGAGCTGAGCCCCAGGCCTGGACCACAGGGCTGTACACAGCACCTGTTCTCAGCTCTGTGCCAGGGAACAATATTCCCAGACTCAGAGGGGATTCAAGAACCTGTTCGGCTGGCGGGTAGCTGTGGTGCTGCCAACACTCTCAACTGCCTGTGACCTCACGTACAACCCAAGGGAACACTTCTGAAATCTCCAAATAAGTATGCATTCCAGTCCTACCCTTTCCCACCAGTCACAACACCTGTTGGTGGAAAGCTACTTACTGGAAATAGTGAATGAACCCATTCCCACTTCTGACTCACTGTGAGAAAGATAAACAATATCCAGCATGACATTTAGAAGATCAAAGTGATTAACTGTATAATCCATTGCATAATTTGACTTCACTTGAATAATATAATTACACTTAATCTTCTACCTGATTTTAAAACTACTAGTATGTAAATCTTAGAATGTAACAAGAAGGAAAAAAACGGCTGACTCTTTAGGGAAATTAATAGGAATAGCTGACCTTTGTTTATGTCTGTCTGAGTGTTTACAAACACCTATAATTATTTCTTCCTTCGCACAAACTAAAAAGTGATAGTATTTCTTTAATACTCTATTTTCCCTCCTTGTCCCTGTGAATTAGTAAGTATAAGGCTGATAATCAGCTGTTCCCTAAAACTCTGAGAGCTTTTTCTGTAAACTTCTATTTGAAAGTGTTTATTTTTTGTTTTATGACTTTAAATTCAGACAACAGAGACAAAGTAAAGTTTAGTAGTCGGAGGACTAAACTAGGGGTCAAGAGATCTGGCTTCTTATCCAAGATCTCTAACTAACCAGATGTGGGAAATAAGACAAGCATTTTAACCTCTCCCTCAGTTCCAAGATCCATAAAACAAAGGGATGGGATGGGTTAGACAAGCTTCAAGAATCCTGCCTAGTCCTTCAGTTTCAAGATTTTATGATTCTCCTGGGAAGAAACAATATTTATTGACAAAAAGGTAACCCCCAGTGCTGCTGAAATAATGGTCTGAATCTGTGCACTGAGCAGTGATCAGGGGATCTAGAGCCACAGGCATGGGGAACATTTCCTGTAGGACCACTGTTACTTGGATTTCTGAAGAAAAATAATTCAACTAGTAGTTTAATAAGTAACTGGTAATAACAATGTATTCTTTCAAAACAGATATATTATGAAGTGAGAAATATTTTTAAGATAAAACTTTAAGGTTGGGTCTTTAAAAAGCCACTTAAAGGTATATACCTAAGAGAATTAAAAACATATGTCCACCTAAAAACTTATATATAAATGCTCATAGCAGCATTATTTATAATAATTAAAAAGTGAAAACAACCCAAATGTCCATCACAAGATGGAGATAAGCAAAATATGGTATATTCACATAATGAAATGATATTAAGCTATAAAAAGGAATGGAGTACTGATACTTGCTAATCAAATACAAAAGGACATAATGTGTGATTCCACTTATATGAAATCTCCAGAATGGGCAAATAGGAACTGGGAGTAGATCAGTGGCTGCCAGGGGCTAGGAGGCTTGGGGAGTAGGAGTGATTCCGTTGGAAAGTGACTGAAGGCTCCAATATGTATGGGTATTTTTTGGGAGGGGTTGGGGGAGAAAGTGGTGATAAAAATGTTCTGTAGATAGGTAATGATAATGGTTGTACAACTTGGTGAACATAGGAAGAACCAATAAATTGTACACTGTACCAGTGGTCGCCAACTGGTGGTTCATGGGCCACTGGCTATAAACAGTTGAATTCTTTGGTATGTGAATTTTATCTAAACTTTTAAAAAGCCATTTAGAGCAAGTCCCTATATTCCCAGGGCAAAGGAAAGAGATTTGGGGTATGAACTCTTTCCTTAGAAAAGCAATTTTCAACTTTTTTCACCTTGTGGCACACATAAACTAATTACTAAAATTATATGGCACACCAAAAAAGTAATTTTTTTGCTGACCTGACCAAAAATAAAAAAAAAGGTATAATTTTGATTCATTACACTGAACAGCTATTGTTGTGTTGGCTGTTGACATTTTTTAATTTGACAATTTAAGGGGAAAAAGTCAGTACCCCTGATTAGTCAGGTATTTTGTGTTTTAAAAATTTTTGTGGCATGCCAGTTGAAAAATCACTGCCTCAGAAAAACTAAGAAGAATAAAGGGGAAGTGTTTTGCATTTGTAATTATTAAGCTACTTAGCATGAAATTGACTTAGATATTAACTAAGCCCTATTATATGTGGCATTCCAATACTGGTCACTGGAGAATGGAATGCTGAACAAATCAGACATGAATATATCATATTCATATTTAAACATTTGGTTTACTTAAATGAGACTTTGACTGACTGCTTGCTCTAATGACTTTCGTGCAGCAATCAATTGCTTAAACCATCTGTGTTACTTCAACATGAAAACTCAATTAAAAAACACAATAGGGAAGAAAAAATACCTTGTTCATTGTGGCATTGTTGGCCTTACTAATCAACTACTAATGACATTAAGAAAATAGAAAAGGTCTCTGTTCCCGCAGCTAGCACACGGTTCCCACAGGTTGATTTCCCTCATTTCAACCCAGTCTCTGTTCAGTTTTACTAGAGAGGGCTTCCTCCTGGACCAACTTACCTAAATCGACACTGCTCTCCCCTCCCATTTGATGCTCTCCACCTCCCTACCCTTTTAAATATTTTTTCATAGCCTTCGGCAATATCTGGCTTTAATACTTATTAGTTTTAATACTTTATTGTTCATCTCACCCTACTCTCAGAGGACTTGGTCAGTCTTGCTCATGAACAATGTTTGGCATATATTAGGAGCTTGATTGTTATAGTGAATGAGTAAACCAAATGAATGAATAATATCCCTTTTCTAACCTTTCACAATCCCCTCTGCATTCCTGTTTTTACTTCCTTCCTCAATCAGCTTACATTTCATGATCCTTTATTTCTTTGCAAATCCCTTAATTTCCTTCCTCTACTATTGCCTTCATTTTGTAAAAGTATAAACCTTGAATACAGCTATATATGCCTTCTTTGTGCTGGGAATGAAGCAGCTGAAAGTGGCTGGAAAAAGAATTATAGAAGTGGTTGAATGTTTCATGTCGTATTTATTGTAAATTTGAATGAAACTTCTATCAGAGAGTGTATTAGTGGTTGCCAGAGCCAGGAGGAGTGGGCAGTGGGGAATCCTGCTACAGTTCTTTGACATGCCACTCAAGATGGTATTTCATGTCTTTTCTTTCCTCAAACCCCTTTTTCTTCCTTTCTCACTTCATACAGTCATTGGAAAAACAGAAGCATTCAAGCTACTCATTGTTCCCCCCTACCCTCCCATAAAATATACAACCTCATTGCAAACATTTCAGTCTCTGCCTTCTATTCAGTTACAGTGAAAAGTAAAAATCTGATCCTATCAAACAGCCACCTCCTGCCTGATCTTCCTGGATCTTATCTCCTCTTACCTGCTCAAGAATTTCAACCCTTCAATTATCCCCTCCCACTCCCTCTCCACTACATCATTCCCATTAACCATAAACATGATGTTAACATAAAAACATTCAAACCTGTAAAGAAATATTTGAGCCAAACTGTCAACAATTGCCAGGAAGCAGAACTTCAATGGATTGAGATAATGCTCCAGAGAATGGTGGGTTACCTCTATATTTATACATAGCAATCAAAGGAAGGGACATAGGTAGGTTACATGAAATCCATTAGTGATAGACTTAGAGAGGTGGGAGAAAGCAGGGAAACTCCTGGGATTGGATAAAAAGCAAAATGATACACATATAACCAGATTCTTAGGTGGGTAGAGGAACAATTAACATGATAATTTGTTATCTGTCCTGGCACCCAGGCACATTAGGTTGTGCCCAAGAAGTCTGAAAAAAGGGAAGTTACAAGTCACCCAGACATTTCAGGGTATGTTATTATAGATGCAAAAGCCAGATAGGCACAGTTAAGGCAAAGGTTGACCTTGTCAATAAAGATACCAACCTAGGATATAACTACCCACCATAACTACTTTTAGTTAAAGTTTATTTTCAAACCATCCTTTGTGGTGACTTTAGGTCTCTGAGTTTGCAAGACTGCCATGCGGGCCTTCCCTGAGCTTGTCAGGTGAGCAGGTGGCCCCTTTCAATCACAATATTCTGTAATTATTTCTTTTTTGTTTATTTTTAAATAGCACTTCTTTCATTTCACTTCTCCCACTAGCTATGGTCCCACTTTTTTGCTTTCCTGTATAGCAAACTCTTTCAAAACAGCTGTCTTCACTTACTGTCTCCATTTTTTCATCTTCAATGGCCCCAAATTTGTTTTTGTCACTACTCCACAGAAAGTGCTGGAAACAGTCACAGCTTAGTCACCATCTAAACTTGGGTTTTCAGCAACATCTGATCAAGGTGACTCCTCATATTTGAACTACTCTCTTTTCTATTAGCTGCCACAACAACACTGGTAGGGGGGGAAAAATGCCTACCACATTAACCAACTGCACATACCACCCTTGGTTCCTATTTATCCCCCATTCAATAATGTTGCATACTTATTGGTTACTGGTGAATTTTCTTTATCCTCTACTAAATAGAAGTGCTATGAAGGCAAACAGTTGATCTCCTTTCTTTACTATTATAACTACATTGCCAGAGAAAACTGCCTGTTTTATAGCAGGAGCTCAATAAACTGTGTAGGATAAATGAATGAAATGAAGTTGGAGGGACTCAAGGGTTGATACAGAGAAGTCTTTTCCCAAATGATACAATGATCTCATTGCACTTCTATGGCTTTTAAATACATACAGTATGCTGATGACTCCTAAATTTGTGTCCCTATCTCCCACATTTCTTCTGAGCTACTTATATTTAACTGCTTACTTGTCAATTCCACTTGGTCTGCTAAGCACCTAAATTTAGTATGTCCAAACCTGAGCTTTTGATTCACCAGCAAAAATCCTATCAGTCCTTGAATTTCATCTCCAGATTACCAGAGGGCACCCAGTTGCTAAAGCCAATGTTTTAGGTGTCTACCTAATTCCTCCCTTTCCCATACCTTCCACCATCAAACCCACAGCAAATCCCGTCAGCACTCTCCAGAATAAACTGAGATTCATTCCTTTATTATTACTGGCTAGCCCATTAATAAGCAACATTGCTCACTTAAATTGCTTTCATTATCCTGCCATATGAAAGTTTTGTATATATCACACAGATGATACCAACCCTCTATCAATTAATTCATGGAATAAAATCCAAATTCCTTACATGACCTACACAGCCCTGAATTATCGAGTTCTCGCCTACTTCTCTAAGCTCATGTGATACAAAAAATGCTCTCTATTACATTTTTTCATTTCATTTATTATATTATTTTGCTTCAGAATTTTTTAAAAAATGCTCTCCATTATATTTTTTCACTTCATTTATTATGTTCTTTTGCTTCAGAATTTATGTGGATGTTTTTTATGATTTAGATCTCTGTTGAATTTCTGATTTTGTTCATGTATTGTTTTCCCAACTTTGTTGAATTGTCTGTGTTATATCTTATAGCTTGCTGATCTTCTTAAAAATTAATTAGAATTATTTGTCAGGCAATTCATAGATCTCCATTTCTTTGAGGTTCAATCACTAAAAATGTTTCGTGTTTCTTTGGTGATACCACTTGTTGCCTTGAATTGATGTTTGCACTCAAGTGTTGTAAGGATCAGCAAACACTATGGTGATCTGCTTAGATTTGCTTTATATTCTGTGAACTGCCCTGTGTCCCTTCTTTTTTAAAATATATTTTTTTTATTTATCTCAAGAGAGAAAAGGAGAGAGAGAAAGAGATAGAAACATCATTGATGAGAGAGAATCACTGATTGGCTGTCCACTGCATGCCCCACACTGGGGATGGAGTCTGCAACCTAGGCAGACTCCTGACTGGGAATCGAACCGTGACCTCCTGGTTCATAGGTTGACGCTCAACCACGGAGCCATACTGGCCGGGGACTGTAACCTTTTAAAAAACTCTTTTACTTTTCTTACTAGGTAGTTTAGTTTTAGCCACAATTGCTTTTTATTTTTAACCTAAGTAAAATTAAGTTACATAAATATTTATTATAGTGTCACCTACAGTGTGGTCACTCAGTAGAAAACTATGGGATTAAATCTAACAATAATAATGATATTGATAATCAAACTAATAATATTGGATATCACTTTTGTAGCACTTATTACATGTGTGGTATTTTTTAAGTGCTTATTATATCTTTATCCATTTGATTTTCCAAAAAACCCTATACAATATGTACTTTCAATATATAAATTTCTCAGATATAAAAACTAAGATACAGAAAGTACAAGCAGCTTGTCCAAGGTCATATACCCAGTAAGTGTCAGAGCTGGAACTTGAAACCAAATAGTCTATCTCCAGAGGCCTACCCTTAAAAAAATAACATCTTTCTGGAAGAATCCTTCCTAGTTAATTAGATCATGAATTAGAATATCTAACCTTCCATATTGTAGGTTAGATGACCTATAGAGTAAACTAAAATAGGAAATAACTTTTAAAAATCTATATTAATGAAAGGGCAATATGCAAATTGGTCAGGATACCCTCACAACTGAATGCAGGCTGCATGGGGCAACTAGACAGGCAGGGGGGTTAGTAAGGGATGACCAATGACTGAACAGCCGGCTGTGTGGGGCGACCAGGCCAGCAGGAGGGGGGGCAGTGAGGAGTGACCAGGCTGGCAGAGGGGGCATTGAAGGGTGACCAGGACAGCAGGGGGCAGTTGGGGACAACTAAGCCAGCAAGGGGGGCAGCTGGGGGTGACCAAGCCATCAGGGGGGCAGTTGGGGGCAACTAGGCTGGCAGGGAGTCAGTTAGGGGTGATCAGGCAGCCAGGCAGGCAGAAGAGGAGTTAGGAGCCAGCAGTCCCAGGTTGTGAGAAGGATATATATCCTCTGAGGGGTCCCAGATTGGAGAGGGTACAGGCTGGGCTGAGGGAACCCCTCATGCACAAATTTTGTGCACCAGGTCTCTAGTGATACATATAAATGACACCAACTCAAAATTGTTTTTACAGCAAAATCCTCAAACATTCATTTATTTCCTAGTCTTTTGATGTGGGCTTCTGTTTGGGAATGGCCATAAGTTTGGAATTTTATATTTTCTTCTTTGTATAAACTACAATCATAATATATTATTTATCAGGAGTGAAAACATGAAGATTTCAACCTTTATTGAGTCCTTTTAATCTATGCAACATAGTTTTGGTAATAGAGATCATTCTTTCCATGCACTCTACCATCCCCACAGTCTTCTATGCCCTCTTTCTAGATACCAGGAAGACTTCATTTCCAGCCTCCTTTACAGTTGGGTTAGGAGCCATTGAATCTACTTATTAGAATGCGAGCAGAAGTTTTATAAGCCACTTGCAGATATAATCATAAAAATATTCCACATTTATTCTCAACCCCCCTTTTTTCCTATTGAGGCAATCTTATAGGATGGTTGGAGCAAAACGGAATACAGCTGCTCAACCCATTGGACTGTGAAGTAAGTGAGAAATAAATTTTGATTGTGTTAAGCCATTAAGATTTCAGAGTCTATTACAGAATCTTCTATTAATTATTTTGGCACCATTTTCCTAGAAATAACTATAATGCTGTATTCACACTGCATTTCTTTAGTTAAATTATATAGGTACCATTAAAAATGACATGAATAGTCTTGGAAACAAACATAATTGACTCTTTGTGAGCATATAGTAAAACTGATAATGAACAAGTATATGAGAATAGCTTATTAGACACAAGCGTTCAGAGTTGCCATGGACAGCAGTCAATATGCTTTACATGAAAATAAGAGAATTGATTAATTGGCATATTAGTTAGGAGGGGTTCTGTTACATTTTTTAAATGTGATATATCAATTTAAGTGATAAATGAATTTTATTTTACAGGAATAAGGCTGAATTTTGTAATCAAACTTGCCATAGATGAGCATGTCCCTCAAACTAATCACCAGGGAAGTCTATTCTAATATTTAGCTTTTACTCAGAACATTTAAAAATACCTGTCTTGAGAGTTTGTTGAGACAAAATTACTATGACTTTCCTAAAATAAGTTTGAGTTACCTTTTATTTTAGAGTAAATATAAGGAACTAGAATAAATGTGTTAGAAAGTGTAAGAATATATGTTACTCCATAACTTTTAATATATTTTATTAATTTTTCACAGAGAGGAAGGGAAAAGGATAGAAAGCCAGAAACATCAATGAGAGAGAGACATCTATCAGCTGCCTCCAGCACGCCCCCTACTGGGGATGTGCCTGCAACCAATGTACATGCCTTTGACCGGAATCGAACCTGGGACCTTTCAGTCCCCAGGCTGATGCTCTATCCACTGAGCCAAACCGGTTTCGGCTTACTGCACAACTTTTAGAGAAAAGCTAATGTTTAAGTAAATATGAGATATTGTTCTTATCCTTGAAGAACTTAAAATGCAATACAAAAGGAAACAAAAGTAGCTCACCCAAAATGTAAAGCAAGCTCTCACAGAAGGAGAAAAAAAGTACATTCAAGACAACAGGAGACTGAGATTAACTGATCCTGGAGAATGAGAGGGCTCATAGAAGGAGAAGAATTTGAGATATCTTAGAACCTCAACCAGTAGTAGACCCTAAAACAAAGATTGAGGAGAAGTAGTTTATTTGGGTGAATTGGTAATAACCCTGAGGGAGACGTAGACAAGAGGAGGTCTCATTATTAAGTTACTAGAACTGTTACAGTGATTCTGAAGCATCCACTGGGGGTAAAGCTCTGGAGGACACTATAAAACACACACCCAGAATTATTATTACTTTTATTTTTCAAAATTATAAGAGAAAATTACACAAGTAGTAGGAATGAGCTAGTTGGGCTGCATAGGCTCAGGAAACAAATTACAGAAGCAAAAGAAGGTCTCTTGGTGCTTAGGAGAGGGAACAAACATGCCAGGAGAAAAGAAAAGGGAGACTGAAAATGTGCTGGGAGTGCTCCTGAAAGGGAACCACCCCAGAATTATTTTAACCAATGAATAATAGAGCTAGGAATTTATACCCTATTCTTTCCAGGTGCATCTGGTCCACAGAAGTATAACTTTTATTCTTAGGAGATCGAATGAAGTAAATAGCAGAAAATTAGTTCTAAAGCAACTACCAGTGATCTTTGAAAATCCTAAATATTTACTTATTCATTTAGTGTCTCTATTTGCCAAATACATGCACTAATGATTTCAAGTAGGCAAGTTCTGCAGTGTGAATTTCAAAGTGCTGTAATCTCATTGTAAACATTTTAAAGGCTACGTAGCATAATGATGTTTTCATAACCAAAGCGATTTAGTTTGTCTTCTGTTACATATTTCCCATAATAGGAAAGAAGGAATTTAACACCTGACAGATATATCTATTCCAATGATTCCTGAGCAGACATAACTTCCTAGTGTTTATCTGTAAACACTCTATAAAACAAAAACATCTGGGGAGAAGAAATTAACAGCAATCTGAATTATAAATATGTGGGTATGATCTAAAATTTGGACCATAAAAATACTCCAAGCTAAGTGATAATCTTTGTTTATTTTTATTTAATTTTTGAGGGGTGACATTGGTTAGTAAATTATACAGGTTTTACGGACACAATTCTACAATACATCATCTGTATATTGTATTGTGTGTTTACCACCCTAAGGTAATAACCTTTAATTCTACTTTAATTACTTACTGTTAATCTTATCAGTTTCCATTACTAGAAAGTGCCTATGGGGTATTCTATCATGCTATTTTATCTTTGTTTTTCTTAGTATCATTTAGTGTTTTTTAACCTTCAAACTCAGAATTAATCTAAAAAGTATATCTCACTATCCAAAGAAAGGTCTGATATGAAAAAATGAGCAAGTAAATTTCAATTTAGCACTACCTCTGTGTTCCTAGGTTTTCAAAATAAGAACGTAGGTTTTGGTGGGCAGGAGTCAGTTATTCACCCCTTGTAAGTTCCCATACTCACAAAGAGACAATGCAGCCAAATCACAAAGTATCAAATAATGACATAAAAACTCAAACATTTTTGTGACTCCTACTATGACTCCACTGCTACCGAGTTTGGAATATCCTTGAGGGGCTATAGAAAGGGCTAGGGGTAGTGAAAACATATTAGAGTCAGAAAAAACACAACTCAAGTACTTCCTTGACATTAAATTGCAAAAATACATACTGAATAAAGAAATGTATAAATGTTCATGGCACAAAAATCTTAAAGCTAAGATTTTTTATTATTCCTGTACTTAATTAGCCTAATTAGTATTCTGAGTTCAAAACCTAGCTCTGTTATTTACTTCTGTTGACCATGAAGAATATACTCCTTAGATTTCCTCAACTGCAAAGTGGATTTAGATCACCTACAGCCCTGAGCTACTGTGAGAAATGAGGGAAAGTGCATAAAAGAATTCAGCACAATATCTGGCATAAAGCTCCCCCTCCTTCTGCTCTTCTCTGTTTCTGCACTGATTCTGTGTGTTGTGCACTGTATGTTCCCTTAGAAACAGGGAAATGTCTTATTTATTTTCTGAAGAGGCCTGGCACTTAGTCCAGAGCATTACACAAAGTAGGTATCAGGTTTTTGTAAAGTGAATATTTTTTGAAGTTATTTTATTTAGATTATAGCCCTAAATGAAAATGTGGAGACTCATGCATTGTTTCTGAGCATGAAAAAGACATGGGGAATATTTTAGGAAGTTTATGTGATATATCAGTTTATGTGGTAAATGAATTTTACTCTACAGAAATAAGGCTGAACTTTGTAATCAAACTTGCCATATATTGATAGATGAACATGTTCCTCAAACTAATCACCAGGGAAGTCTATTGTAATATTTTGCCTTTACTCAGAACATTTAAAAATACCTGTTTAAAAAGAGTTTGAGAGTTTGTTATGAGTTACACAAAAAAATTAGCATTATTTTAAAGACAGGTTTAAATTGAAAAACCCTAAGTTAAAATTTAACCACTACTCCTCAACTTAGTGACCTTCTGTCGCTCAAAAAGACTATTAATTATTTCATTCGTATATATATATATATTACACACACACACACACACACACACACACATA
>JAAGEH010002528.1:53393650-53423137 GCA_011751065.1 Lasiurus cinereus
ATATATATATATATATATATATATATATATATATATATACTATATGTATATATAAAAGGCTAATATGCAAAGTGTCCCCTTGGGAGTTTGAATGGAGACCAAGAGTTTGATCGCTCACTATGACATGTGCTGACCACCAGGGGGCAGCACAGGATGAAGGAAGGCCCCAGCCAGCAGTAGGAAGGCCCAGATTGGCCATGACCTAGGCTAGGGACCCTACCCGTGCATGAATTTTGTGCACAGGGCCCCTAGTAAGCAAATAAAGTATTAAAGTATAAAGATTGACCAGTCTAATGATATATGGAAAAATATGAGGCATGAATAACATATGTTCTGAAGACCATTTTAAAAGAAATTCCCAAAGGCAAAATGAGCAATAGCAACAGTGCCCAATAAAGATGGTCTCATAAGATGTTGATTATTTTGTGTGTGTACATATCTGAAGTTCTACATTAAGCCTATTAAGTATACATACATATAACTTATATTCAAAGTATATAAATAATATACATAGACTAGGCAGACCAGGCCTTTCTGTCCACCTCAGTATTTGCCATCCTCCTGGGTAAATTCTGGCTCAATATGGACAAATCATCAATATCTTTATTGTTATCCCTTAACCATCTCCTTTTCAATGATTTTCTCTTCTCTTCCAGTCAGTTACTCATTCTCATAAACACAATCTAACTCTCGTCATCACTCCACATCATGAATCACTGAAGTAAGCATCCCATCTCTGTTCATAGCCTTCTACTCTTTTAAGTTGCTTGCTCATCTACTCCCTTTTCAAACATTCTCTAACCTAGGTGGGGTCTCTAGAACCTCCTTTTGTGTTGCTCTTTCATATCCTAACTTGCCTTCAGTTCTTCTTACCAATTTCCCTACCACTCCCTTGGCTCAACTATCTATTTTCTGTCCAGCAATTTGAGTAATTCTTTTAATACACAAGTCAGATCATGGCACTCTTCTGTTCAATACTGTCTTTTAAAATATAATCAGAATAAAAGTTAAAGTTCTTCTAATGACTTTTAAGACTATATGTGATCTAGTCACTTGATACCTCTGTGACCTTATATCTCTTAACTTTCTCTCTTGATCACTGTAATTCAACCACACTGGCCTCCAACTCTGCTCATCAAACAGACCAAATATAGGACTATCTCAAGGCCTTTATACTGTTCTCCCTGCCTAAATGTTCTTCTCCTAAGTGTCTTCATGGCTTGCTCTGTCATCTCCTTAAAGTCTCTGCTTAAATGTCCCCTTTAAATGGGCAAATGCTATTTCCCTGGTACCTTACCAATACTGTTTCTTTAAATGGGCAAATGCTATTTCCCTGGTACCTTACCAATACTGTTTCTCTCCTTCCCTGCTTTTTCTCCACAAAACATTTCACCATCTGACATATTACATATATTCTTAATTATTTATTGCTTATTAGTTATTGTATCCTCATTAAAATATATGCTTCATAAGAGCAGACTTTTGTCTATTGTTCACTATTATATCCCTTGGGTCTAAAACGATGCTTTGCACATAGGAGACAACCAATAATTATGTAGATTTAATATACTGAGCTTAAATTACATAATCTATCACTTTAATCATATTTAAGCCACCAAATCATATTTAAGTAAATATCTGGTTATTAAGTTAATTCTTGAGATATGAGAGGAAAGCTTCATTGAAATCTGGATTTAGATCTACTTGTGAATAGAGATTCCAGAATTCTTCTGAAGTTGTAGAAATTAGTAAACTATGGCTATTAGGTGACACTTGGAAGATGTGCTTCTCTTAACCCAGTTATTCAGAAATACAGCTTTGAACTTCCAATTTGGCAAAATAAAGGCACCTCTGGTTATGTTACTTCATAGAAACTTCAAAATAACAAAAAGAAAAAGAGAAAAAAATTTCACTTTAAGTGAAATGGCAACAATTATAGACAGCCAAATACTAGTTGCCAAATTCAGCAAAATGCTCAGTCAACCTGTATATTCCTTTTTTTCATTTTTTAATCCTCCCCGAGGATATGTTTTCAGTGATTTTTAGAGAGAAACATCAATGTGAGAGAGAATATTGATCGGTTGCCTCCCATATGCTCTGGACGGGGATCAAACCCACAACCTTTTTGGTGTAGGGACACTCCAACCAACTGAGCCACCCGGCTAGGGTAACATGTATATTCTTAGACCTCCAGTAGACTACTGATTTCTCCAAATGGCAGAAATGTACAAGGTCTATCCAGATTACTTTGACTGAAGTAATTAGATTCAGTGGACATTGTCAAGCCATTGTAGGATCTGGAAAAACCTTACAGAAACCATAGTTCACTCCCAATGACAGGGCAAGTGGAGTTGAAGGAGTCGTCACGCAAATAAGCCGTTTTCCTTATCTTTGCCTTGGCCTCTGGTAGAGCAAGTCTGCCTGAAAGTGAGGCTGATGAATACATTCTGGAAGCCATGATCCATTTTGCAGCACTGGCCAGAGTCAGCTGAGCAGAAACAGACATTAAAGTAGGTACCCCTGATAGCCTGTGACAAAAGAGCTTCCCTGAGAGTCACACCAACTTCCTGCTTACAGCAAAGGAACAAAGTAAAAATCTAAAATACAGTTTCAGTTAAATCATTCCTGTACTTATAAACCTTTAATTGTCCTTCCATTCCTATGTGTTAACTCCATCGTTAAACACCATTCTCATTTACTCTGGGAAATAGCTCCCTAGTGCTACTTCCTAAGATCTACTCAGAAATGTCTGGTCACTGCTACACAAACCCTCCATGCTTTACTTCTATATGGAAGGATTTCAGCTCCCCACTTCACTTCCTTTTCTCAGCAACTTACTGAAATCCTGGTGATTTATTTCACAGTCACTGAAATATTCCATTCTTTCATAAAAATTTCACTTAAAGGAGTTTTGTGTGTTTTTTATTAATGGTTCATTTTCTAAAAGCAGATTTAGATAGACATTAAATACCAAAATCACATTCTTCTGTTTATTGAGAGTGCAGATTCTTTCCAAAGCTAAAAGGATAATTAATCTAATCATGCCCTGAAACTAGACTCTAAATGGCAAAAAATGTCTAGAAGCAGAAACTCTTCTGTCATGAGTAACATACTTCATTGTCAATTTTATTTTTCTGCTTTTGATTCTCTTTATTCTGTTAGCAAGCCTGATGTTTAAGATAAAGAGAAGTAAGGTGTCATAAGGAAATATTATAAAGGTGATGTGATCCTAATGATTTCTTTACATTAAACATTTATTGAAGACTTGCTATCATTATTTCTTTCAAATGTAATAAAAATGGCTAAATTAGTTACTGATACTTTTTCTCTTTTACAGACGAGGAAATCAAAGGTTAAGGAGAAATTAAGTAATTTGCCCAGAGTTACACAAACTGGAAGTTCTAACCCATTCTGCCTAATTTCAGATGGAGTTCAGACCTCTGTGCTCTAAAGTTTATTTATATAACTATTGAAGTATCTTTGACCAGATCATTTCAAATAACCCAATGACTTCATTGGTTACTCTTCAACTAATATTAACAACCAAACAAACAAAAAATGTTTTTATATTCCTAGATTATTTAACTGGCTTTGAAAATGTTCTTACTAGTATGAACAGTTGGAATCTCACAACAACTCTATCGGATTTTCACCATCTATAATAATGAAAGCATAATATGCTAATTAGGCCAGACATCCTTCTGGATGAAGACAGGGCTGTAAGGGAAGCACGGGTTCTGGGTGCCTGCTGGTGGCCCCCTGATCGCCCCACTGGTGGCCCCACAGATCAGTCCTGATCGCCGGCCAGGCCTAGGGACCCTACCCGTATAAGAATTTCATGCACTGGGCCTCTAGTTGTAGATAACAGAAAAGAAAAACAGAGATATTATCAATTATCCAGTCATACTGAAGAGTAGTACATTACAGAGACATAAGTCTTCTAATCCTAATATTAGTGCTCTTTGTAGAATTGTTAAAGACTTTAGAAGTATTTAATACCTTTTCTTAAGTATGGCACTCAGGAAGTACTCAGTGAACTATCATGTTTCTAATTTCATGAAATTACTTTGAAAACATTCATTAATATTACTTTCATGCTATGTACAAACTATGATCATAGACATTATCCTATCTAATAAAAGAGTAATATGCATATTGACCATCATTCCAACACACAAGATGACTGCCCCCATGTGGTCAAAGATCCTGTTCCCATGTGGACACAAGATGGCCACCACAAGATGGCCTGCAAGGGAGGGCAGTTGTGGGTGATCAGGCCAGCAGGGGAGGGCAGTTGGGAGGGACCAGGCCTACAAAGGAGACAGTTAGGGGTGATTAAGCCTGCAGGGGAGGGCAGTTAAGGATGACCAGGCTGGCAGAGGAGGGAAGTTGGGGACAACCAGGCCTGCAGGGAAGGGCAGCTGGGGGGAACCCAGGACTGCAGGGGAAAGCAGTTGGTGGGGGACTAGGCCTACAGGGGAGGGCAGTGAGGGGTGACCAGGCCTGCAGGGGAGGGCAGTTAAGGGCAAACAGGCTGGTAGGGGAGCAGTTAGGCATCAATCAGGTTGGCAGGGGAAGAGTTAGGGGGTGATCAGGCTGGTAGGCAGAATCAGTTAGGGGCAATCAGGAAGCCAGGCAGGTGAGCAATTGGGAGCCAGCAGTCTTGGATTGTGTAAGGGATCCCATATTGGAGAGGGTGCAGGCTGGGCTGAGGAACACTCTCTCCCCACCCCATACAGCAATTTCGTGAACCCGGCCTCTAGTTGTTAATAAGATTAATAGAGTCCAGTCATTGATTTCATGGAATTTTCAATGCCAAGCACTGTACTAACTAGATTGACAAACATGAGACTTACTTAAGTTACATGGTTTCTACAATTACATCAATCAATGACTGCTAGTGTATCAAATGTATGGGTGGGAGTGGTAGGAAAGGAGTGTGAATAAGTAGGGTGTTTTCAATCACGAAAAGCCTTGCCTGTTATGCTAAGATTCAGATTTTATAATATAGGGATAGGTGAAGATCAAGAACCACTGAAGAATTTTGATATGGGAAGTGACATGTTCATATCTCCATAAGCAGTACCTCAAGACAGCAGAAGGGGGATAATGAGACAATCCAGAGGACGGGAAGGTGCAACTGATAGGTAGGCAGTTAGGCACGTATGGATGATCTGCCAGGGAGAGCTCTGGATTAAAGACCTAGGAACAAGCCTAGGAAATAATAATGTTTAATTCTGAGAAGAAAAAGTCCTCAAAGAAGACTAAAAAAAGATCAGAGAAACAGAAAGAGACAAGAACCATTCAATATTCACTGAAGTATTTAAGGAGTAAGTTTGGCTACAGGACAGTGTAAAGGCCTGAATTCCAAGTAAAGGAATCTAATTGCATATTGTTAGCAAAAGTTTGGGAAGCAAAACAACAATAGCAAAAGATTTGCTTACTTAAGGTAGGAATAGGTTCTGATCATTTTTAGGAACATTGTTCTATCACTGGTAGAAAGGAGGGGGGAAGAGGTGAACATAGAAGTGGGAAAACAGTATGAAACTGTGTGGCTATGAAAAGGACCTAATGGGGTAGTAGATGGACATAAGACACTAACTTCCAGAGATATGTATAACATAGAATATGACTACCAGTGGGAAAGAGAAAGGACAGGAATTAAGGATAAAAGTAGGCCAGAGCTGGCAAACGAAGGTTAGAAAAAGGAAAACACAGACAAAATTTTGGAGATGTTTTTGTTATGAAAAATTTGAGGAACCAACATAGCTCTTAAAAAATAATTAATTAATTAATTTTTTTCTTTTGTTAATCCTCACCCAAGATTTTTTCCATTGATTTTTAGAGAGGGTGGAAGGGAGAGTGGCGGGGAGTGGATGGAGAGAGAGAATATCAATGTAAGAGAGACACATAGATTGGTTGCCTCTCCCACACACCATACTGGTGCTGGGGATCAAATCTCTATCCAGGTACATGCCCTTCCTTGACTGTAAATCGAATTCATGACCCTTTGGTGCATAGGCCGATAGTCTAACCAAGCAGCACACAGGCCAGGGTATAGCTTTTTATAGGTAGTGGGAAATATGGTTCTATTGCTCTCCTGCTAGGTTGGGCCTAGAATTACAATTTAGAAGTCATCAACAGTAGGGAAACTCAAATATAACATTCAACCAGACAAATATACATTTAATTAGGATAGATGAGGACCAGGAGATTGTTAGAACTGTCAGGAGAGTTAGAATGTAGTACTCAAAATCAGACGTAACACTGCAGATATTGCTTGTACCTACACTATATATTCTTTGTTCTGGGTACTACTGTTATATTCAGTTGAATGAACCTGTAGTTATTTTTGGCAATCACATCCCACTGACATTTCATACTCTGCTAAAAGTTAACTAAAAGCTGTGGATGATTTTCAGTTTAGCTATTATTATTTGGGTCTCTTCTTAACTCTATTGGTGCAAATCATTTTACAAACCTAAGTATACTACTTTCCCATTATGACTGCATCAGGCTTTCGGTGCAAGACCCAAAATACAACACTAAAGTTAGATAGTTTATACTCTGAGGACATTTTTTTCTCTCATGTAACTAAACGTTCAGAGTATGTGTGGTCAGGGTTGGTTCAGCAGATGAGTAATGATGAGGAACCCAGACTTTCCCCTTCTTTAGTTGCCGATCTCTGTATCCTGATACATTCATTCCTCCAAGACAAAGGATGGTGGCAGCAACCACAGGCATGAAAACATCCAAAAGCAGATGGGAGAGGTGGGCATTCTAATTCAGGGGCCTACTCTCTTCTCTCTTTCCTAAATTAAAATTACTTTATGTAAAGCAAAATATATAAATCTTAAGTGCACAGCTGAATGAGTTTTGACAAATATATACACCCACATAACACACATCCCAGTAGAGATAAATAGAACATTTTTGTAACCACAAAGAGTTCCCTAGAGCACTTTCCTGGTTAATCATCACCACTGCCACCACCCCTAACTCCACCCAGAGGCAACTACAGCTCTTATCTAATAAACCATTCTTGTGGGTTTTTTTGTTGTTGTTGTTACCAGAGATGAACGTTTTTTCCAGAGGCCCTGTGCCCCAGCACACTTTACCTTAAAGCTACCTCTTGGATGTAAGGTAAAATGTTTCTTCTGACCTTTAGTCAATCAGTGACTAAAGAGTGATTATAATACCACCCTTTTTAAACCATTTATGATTCACCCATTCGTTGGGTCAAAGGGAAGGGGCCCATCTGACCCCAGCACATAGCTTCAGGTCCACATAAAATGGTGTTTGTTGTGTATGTGTGTGTTTTAATAGTTGTAGGTGTGTGCACAAACACATGCTATTTTGTTACTCTATACATGTAGACATCCAACATCTGACCTATATTCTTCCATTTTTTTTAAGTATCTTTATTTTTGAAAGTATTACAGATGTACCCCGTTTTTCCTCCCATTGACCCCCTCCACCCCACTTCCGCCATTCTAGCTTTATTGCACGTGCAAATATGTTCATTCAAGTCAATGATTAAAGTACTGATGGCACAAACAAATGTAGAAACCTTCCCTGAAGTTAATACCAATCCGCATTCCAATGCTGTGGTCAAAGTTCTCGATCCAAGTCCAAATACAATCAAATGTATATTTGTCTGTGCCCCAAATCTCCATGTAGCCCACAAAAAATATCATGAAAAATGTCCTTCAACACTGCCTCTGTTTCCTATCCTGGGGTACACAAAGGTGTGTCAGGGGGCACATTTAGTGCTTTTCCCATTAAAAATACCTTTCCCCGTTTATACCTCAGTCTCAGGTCAAACATATCTCTGTCACTCTTGTCTATTTTTTCACTTGCTTTGTGCCTGTTTCCCTTTTTTTGTACACATTCTCTAAAATCTGAACTTATGAGAATGATCAGAATAACAAAATTTTTTGGTTGCCTTTTCATTTTTACTACTTTTCAGTGTGTTAATGATTTCATTGTGAGCCTCCCAGTTCCTTTTTAATCTAGCTTCTCTTGGTTTATATCTGTTACTACTGACGAGACAGAAGCAGCTAGGTAGATAGGCGCGGGACTATGGGGCAGAGACAGGAGAATCCGGGAACCCACCTGGGCAGGGAAGGAAGGGCACAAGCTTTAAAATTTATAAAAGGACCAATCAGGAACTAAGAAACATATTCAGAAATGTGTGCATGCTTCCTCCCCTTCTCCTCTCCCCCTGCACAGGGCACAATGTGGGGGAGCACATCCCTGTACTCACGTGGCTTCTGGCCATGTGGGCCTCCACACATGGACTATAACAGGCTTTCATTAGCTTGGATGCTGAACTACTCACGACTGTAACATGGAAAGGAAGCTCTGGACACTGGTTGGCTCCTGGAGCCCCAGCTGCACCTTTTCCGGGACTGGCTTCTCTCAGTAAACATCGATCCGCTGTTTTTGTCTGTGACTTCATTCTTTGCTTTCTCTAGACCATGAACTCAGACTCAACATCCCACGACTTGGTTTCATTATGATCTTAGGAAATTAAAAAATCAGCTTTCTAAACAATGGCCAGTTTTACATAACAAGCTGTGGCTTACATAGTCTTCATTATTAGGGCCCTAACATGGCACTGGCACATCCTGTTAGATAACTTCTATTTCATCCTTATTGGCTACAATTAAATCCATAAAAATCTCACTCCCCTGTTGCATTATCCACCCCTTCAGAAATAAAGCTCTGAGCAAGATCAGTTAAAATTAAAAAAAGTATCAAATGTTCTGCCTTAGGAGAATGATGCTTCCAGAGTATAGACATGACGTTTCTAATCGTGACATTTGTCTGCCTCTAGACCAGATCTGAAACTTGCATCAGGACAGTAGCAGACATATTCATCAAACCTAAGGTATCTATCTACCTGTATTTGGCTCCCACAGTATTATCAGTTTATATGTCTTAAGCTGTACTCTCGTGCTATGTTCTCCACCATGCTTAAAACCTATAAACTCTAGGATTTCCAAGCAAGGGCACTCTTCCATATATCTCAACATATAATCTCCTATTGATATAGTCCAAAGATTATCTCTATCTCAGCAAGCTTTTGTTCCTTATCTATTTCATTATATTTAAAGATTACCTTATTATTTTATCAGCCCTATTTAAAAGGCATGAGTATTAAAAAGCATCAAAGATATAGCTGGGAGAAAGTCAATCATTTTTTAACATTTTAAAAAGAGACCCCTTGCTAAGTACTGCAGAAAATGAAAGAATAAATTTAAGGTAAAATTTTCTCTATTTAAAAAATAATTTCTTTCTTTTCTTTTCTTTTTTTTTTTGTAGCAGAAGTGATATAAGTACGGTTTTTTCTTCCTCTTTTCTCTTTTGAATCACTGACATTTTCTCAGCTTTCATATTACCTCCATCTTAGATTACACCTGATATTCTCCAAAGTATTTCATTTTTTCATTTTATCTGAGCATTGTTCTTCCCTGCCCTCAAATTTCAATTTAAAATTCTCTTTATTACATTGGCAAGATTCCTGCTAAGTGCAATTCTCTCAGATGTACTCTATCTGTTACAGGGAGTCTGTTGTATTAACAGCATAAGCTCCAGTTAAGAAAATCTAGTCTTCTTATGCTGTTTTTATAGGGTGCTATCTGATACCCATTACCTTTTATTTCTTATTCAAATGGAAGAAGAGATGAAAACACCCACACCAATTACCTCTTAATCATTCCTTATCATTGAATCAACAAGAATACAGTAGGTCTGTAAATTTGATAAGTTTCAGGAAACCTCCTGAGGGAATCTTCTATGATCAGTTCCATCATGATTTTGCTTCAATATAAATGAAAAAAGAATGCAATACCTTCCTTTTTTCCCCTCATCTGGAGAATTTAGTTTGGATATTTATTCTCTGGCTCTCAATTGTAAATCTTTAGAAACCTATGTGCATTTACCTAAAGTGTAAAGAATATGCTATAAATCATCAGCCAATGTATACAAACATTTAGGTAGTATTGTCAAGAATTCCTTTTTAGGTTTTCAAAATATGCTCCTTTATTGATGGTAGTTACCAATGACTACATATATGGGAGTTAAAATTTGAGGTTGAACCTGAAAGTGTGCCAGACATAAGACTGACAAAAAGACATAGAAATACTTACTGTCTGAAGGGATTTTGCAATTTACTCAGTAAGCTAGCACTCCTGAACACAGACATAGCATGTATCATATCTTTGCTATAACACTAGATAGCCATAAAAAAGTGGTACACCCAATCGACCCTAGCACTGGGCTCGCATAAGTGCTTTTGAGATGATTTTATAGCAGCAAGGAAACATCAATTCACAGTTATTCTTCAATCTTAGAAAAATACATATTACTTAACAAACACTTGATACAGAAAATAGGTTTCATAAGAAGAATGAAATAAATGGAATTTTCATGAAAAAACATGATGTAAATAAAATGTCTCAAAGTACAGCCATCCTGAAAAACTAAATACCAAACTCACTTTTATGATGATAAACTTCGTTGGGTTTTCACAGCTCTGGTTATCATTTCCTATGTGTTCCACTTCAAACAGGGTATTGTAATTTTCTAACATTGTAGCCATTATCTTGTTGCAGAGGTCTTGTTCTTTCATGCATTCAAGCCCAGGTGGCACACTGAAAATAAGGGAAAAGTTTTGAGAAGAATTACTACGAAAAACACAAAAATGCCAGCACAGCTGACTGAGGCTTATATGTTGACATCTCCTCAATGATTGAGCAGCCTTCTTATAAGGACTCCTGAGATTTTCAACAAGCTGTAAGATGTTACGACCCTTGCTGATTACCAAGATCTGAATCAATAGCTTGTGCTGAATAAGAAAAGTACCAGTTGTTTGGAAAGAATGTATAGGTTAACATGGGGGCGATAATGCTTTATATATATTAGAAATTGCTATAAGTAAGGTAACATTTATCTAAAAGTAAAAGCAACAAAGAACAAGTGTTATAACAAAAAGAATGAGTATTTTATCATGGCAATAATAGTCAACCACACAAATAACAGCAACACAATCTTTAAGGATTTCTAAGATAATGTACAAAAAAATGAAAGGAAAATATGCTGTCTTCATTTGGGTTATTTTTAAAAATTCCATAATTTAAAATAAGGTGAAAAAGAAAACCTCTAAATGAAGAAGACATCATGACATACATAAGATAAACATTTATTCAGTAAGATTAGTAGTTAGAATAAGTAAAGAATTCCTACTAACAATAAGAAAGTTAATTTTTTAAAAAGAAACAAAAACATGAGTTGAAACACTTATAGAAGAAAATAACTGGGCAGTCAATAGTCTTATGAAATGATATTTAATCTCATTGAGTAACTAGTAAAATGAGTTTACAAAGCAAAACAAAAGTATCATTTAATACCCATCTATATTAGTTTGGTGTGGCTGCCATAACAAATTATCACAAATTTGGTGGCTTAAAACAACAGAAACTTAGTCTTTCACACTTCTGGAGGCAGAAGAACAAAACCCAGTATTACTGGGCAGAAATTAAAGTGTGAGCAGGGCCGCACTCCCTACAGAGGCCCTGGGGGAGAATCTGTTCCTACCTTCTAGTGGGCTGACAGCAATCCCGGCTGTGATTGCATCATTTTAATCTTCAGTCTCTCTGCTCTGTCTTCACAAGGCCTTCCTCTATGTGTATGTATCTATTCTCCCTCTACCTCCTTCTTTTATTATTCTTACTAGAGGCCTAATGCATGAAATTTGTGCATGGGGGTGGGGGTTGTCCTTCAGCCCAACCCTCTCCAATCTGGGACCCCTCAGGGGACATCCTTCTCACAATCTAAGACTGCTGGTTCCCAACCACTTACTTGCCTGCCTGCCAGCCTGATCACCCCTAACCACTCCCCTGATCAATGCCTAACTGCTCCCCTGCTGATTTGGTCACTCCTAAGTGCCTTCCTCTGCTGGCCTGATTGCCCCTAATGATCTCTGCCTAAGCCCCCACCACCGTGGATTTGTCTAGAAGGATGTCCAGATGGATGTCTGAAAGATGTCTGGACTAATTAGCATATTACCCTTTTATTAGTATAGATAACATATATGCCCCAGAAAGTTATATTATTTTACAGGCTTTAAATTATACAGTATATATTCAACCTCTTTTATCCTTTTTTTTTCTTTTTTTCCTAAATATATCTTATTGATTTTTTCACAGAGAGGGAAGGGCGAGGAATAGAGGGTTAGAAACATCAATTAGAGAGAAACATCAATCAGCTGCCTCCTGCACACCCTCCAACTGGTGATGTTCCTGCAACCAAGGTACATGCCCTTGACCGGAATCGAACCTGGGACCCTTCAGTCCACAGGCTGATGCACTATCCACTGAGCAAACTGGTTAGGGCTCCTCCCCCCACCCACATTCCTTTTTTTTTCTTTTTAGATTATCCACATTTGTAAATATAGCATTAATTCATTTTCCTCCATTGATTTTTAGAGAGAGTGGAAGGGAAAGAGATAGAGAGAGAGAAGCATCAATGTAAGAAACATCTCTTCAATTGCCTTCCTTAGGAGCCCTGACCAGGGATCCAACTTGAAACCCAGGTATGTGCCAGGTATGTTCCCTGACCTGGAATCGAACCTGCAACCTTTCCGTGCACAGGACCATGCTCATGCTCAAACAACCTATCCACTTCAACATGGCTGTTAAACAATTTCTGGAATTGTATTTCAATTAGTTCTCACAAAATCTGTGATTTAGATAATACTCATATTTAGCTGATGAGAAAAAAACAATAACAAAAAAACAAAAACAAAAACAACTTCTTCGTTTCGAGACATTATTCTTCGCTCATTGCTGCGTTTTTCTGCCAGCCATAGAAAGGCTCTTGACAGCAGTTTCACTGGGGATCCAGCGACAGAAGCATTCTCCTCTGCACTGGTACTGAGGCTGTCCTGGAGGGCGCAGAGGCTAGGTAACAGAGACATGTAGAGTAAGCATTTAATAGTAACAATGCTCGTCCATCCTGAATTTTCAATTGGGTAAAATGCTCTAGTTATTTTCACAAGAGTTGCTATTCTTTATAGTTGCTATGTCTTTCTAGTCCTTATGTCTCTTGAGAATCAAAGTTTAAGACTAAGCATTAATTTACTGTAAATATCAATTAACTAAATTTTCTGCCATTTTTGCGCCTATGATATGTTAAAAGGAAATAACATCTCTAGTCTTGTTCAATGTTTTATTTCTAACTTTGCTAGTCAACATATTCTTCTCAGCTTTGTTTTTTTGACTATTTTATATGCACAAAGTCTTCTATGTCTTCATCTAAGTCATTAACAAAAGGCTTAAGAGTGATGAGATACTTCACTGGTAACCTCACTTTTTACTGTCATCATTTAGTTCAATATAATTATAATATGATTGTAGGACTGAATGTACCTAATTGCATTATCACTAGATCACATTGCCCAATCTTATCTACATTCATTCCATGCAAATATTATGTCCTTAACTTATTATTTTGCAATTAAAAAATGCTGACATGTTGAAACACACTTTCTTATGTTGTTTTTTGCAAAATTAAAAAATCTATTATTGAAAGCAATCACTGGAGTTCAAGCTGAATAACCACTTTAAAAGATAAATGTTGTCAAATGTATACTGCCCTACCTATGAGTCTATTGTGATTGAACTATATTCATTTATATGTCATAAATAAAAATTTAGTATAAATGAAAAGCAGGAAGATTTTTTTAAAGGCTCCTAATGTTTCTTGGAATTAATGTAGGGCGGTAGAAACAAAAATTTCCAGAATTGTTTATGTATCTGGCTGCACCGTAGGCAATGTTTTCCTCCTTAAGAACTACCGATGGTGATGTTTCCAGGTATTCAATTTATATCATGTATGTCAGGTTTCACCCCCCCCCCACATTGTGGCTTTTATAAATATTGCCACTAATTAATCCAAGTGATGAATTGGTATTTTCCCCTCAAAAGTACCAGTAGAAGATAAAACTTCTTAAATGAAGGTTCCAGACTATCCAATAATTACCCAACCATGTCTATGTAATAATCAATACTCTGGATACAATGAAAAATTTTAGATAATTTAGGTATTTTTCAAATATCCAGATATTTGACATCAAGTTGTCAACTGGGTAGAAAAGTGATTATAAAAAATTCATACTGGATATGTTGCAATATATTTTAGATACATGGTTTCAACCAAAATAGTGAAAAATAACTGATTTTTAAACCTGAAACGATAAAAATCAGATAGAAATTGATATACTTAAGAACGTGATTATTGGGATATCTTTATTGTAATTTTCTGAAAAAAAATTTGTATGATAAAGAATTTTTTAAAGGAGAACAGACAAATTCATGACCTATGAAAAATGGAAGGATAAGAGGAAGAATTCAGCATCTGCACAATTATCTGGAGGGAAAAGAGGAGATATGGGGAAAACCTGGGAATCAAAGAGCCCCCAAGATCAGGGATTTAACTGCAATCTAAATAAAAAGTGGGCTTCTGTAGGGAGGCTCCAGAGTGGTGGAAGCAAGGGTGTACTGGGTATACCACCAAGGAATTGCTACTTGAATATGTGTGTACATATCTATATATGTGTACAGATGTATCAATTATACAATAGTCAGTTAATAAATTATGTAGATTTTTAATTTATGACATAATCAGAAGTCAGTGAAATACTTATCAGGTGTGCATCATTCACTCAGAGTAGCTATCAATCTTTCTGTTCACTAAAATGTGAATGGATAGTATTCCAAAACTAAAAAGAGCCTAAATGTTTATCAAGAGGGAATTAAGTAAATTTAAACCACTAGAGACCCGGTGCGTGAAATTCGTGCATGGCATGGGAGGAGGAAGGCAGGAGTCCCTCAGCACAGCCTGTACCCTCTTACATTCTGCAATCCCTTGGGGGATATCTGACTGCTGGTTTAGGTCCCATCCCACAGGCAGTCGGACATGCTTCTTGCAGTTCTGGACTGCTGGCTCCTAACTGCTTGCCTGACTGCCTGACTGCCTGCCTGCCTGCCTCATTGCCTCTAACCACTCTGCCTGCCTGCCTCATTGCCCCTAACCACTCACTAGCCTGCTTCACTGCCCCTAACCCCTGGCCTGCTTGCCTCATTGCCCTCAACCACTGGCCTGCCTGCCTCACTGCCCCTAACCACTTTACCTGTCTGATCACTCCTAACTGCTCACTTGCCTGCCTGCCTGATTGCCACTAACCACCGCCAACCTGGCTTCATCTGGAATGTCATCCTCTGGAGGGTCATCTGGCTTCCAGTCTAATTAGCATATTATGCTTTTATTATGATAGATAAAGGAATACTAATAACATACAACGGTGGTGTACAGATTAATATTTGCTGACATAGAAAGATGTTCCTGGTATGTTATTTAAATGATAAAGTTAGTAACAGAATAGCAAGTAAGACTATTTCTTTTGTGGAAATTTCTAAAAGAGTATTCAGAAAAAATATGAATGGCAAGGGTCACTGAGTAAATTTTATTTTGTATTTCTGCCCTTTTTGGTATTATTTTAGTTACTTACAAGGAACAAGGGCTTATTATTAATGAAACTAATAATGCTACTTGGAAATTTTTTAAAGTGATGCAAGTATATGCTTCTAGGAAGCTTAATCTGATAACAGAACATTACCTTACCCGACCAAACAAACAATTTTTAATAAGATGCTCACTTGTTCTCTAACAACAGGTTGGCCACCCACAGAGAGGTTACTAGCACACAAGCAGTTTCATTTGAAACCTTCTTAGTAAAGATGAGATAACTTCACCTCAGTGTTACCTCTAGCAAAACAACTTTTATTAGTAAAAAGGCATCACTAAACATCAAACTGTATACTTCACATAAGTAATTTGTATGAGAAGTAAACAAAACTATACTATGTGAAAGGTAAGAAAGCCCCTTCTACCTATAAGTAATAAATGACCCTCTTACGTGTGACTAATTTGGAAAATATTTGCTCTGTATACTCTTAGGTCAACTAAATGAAAACCAGTTCCCTGATAGCACTGAAAATTAATTTTATGTCAAAATTTTGTTACATATATGACTAACTTTAATAAAGTTTGTCTCTATTAAGTAATGCTGATGTGTGAGTGCATTCTTTCTATCTCTATAAAAATGATTTGAATTTCCCTAGAATAATAATAAGACCAGGGTCTCATTTCCAATGTTTTTTAAAAAATACATAATTCACAGCTCCTTTTTATATGCTTCCTGTTTATATGCCTAAGGGACTACACAGTCTCTTAGTTGGTCCTAAAAGTTATAAATATGGTAAGATACATCATTTGAAACATACCATACAAACATCAAGGGCATTTCAAACTTGCAGACATCCATATTTATTTAATAGGTACAAGTGGTGAATGAGTCATCTGATGGGCGAGCCAATGGATAAATGAATGCTTAGTATAAACTGTTTGGTGTACAGTACACTCCTCAGGCAGGTCCCACTGAACAATAACACCAATGAAAAAGCAGTTGTAAACAACTCCCAATGTGCCAGAAAACTCAAGAGGTTTGACTTCCATTCAACACAAATAAAAACTTCCTTGAACAGTCAACAAGGAATTAAAGTAGTTGCAATCTGCCTACCAAGGTTGGGAAAAAAGGATAGAGTGAGAGAGTGGATTTGCATATCTTTCATATTACTGAAAACAAACCAGAACAGCTAATTTAATGAATATGTAAACTGTTCCTAATCCAACAAATATTTACTAAGCACTTCTTTTCTTTGCTGGTAGGAAGTGCTTCCGACAATACTAAGACTAAGGGCAGGAGAGCCCCTGCCCTAAGGAATTTATGTAATAGGGTGAGGGGAAATTTATATAAATAACATAAATAATAGAATATACCATAATAAAGATATATACTAGTTCAAGATAGGTCACAAGAGGTAAGAATTGTACATTTCAGGGGGTAATGAGGGGGTTAGCCATCTGTCTGGGGACTTAAAAAATATTTATTATTATTATTATTAGGAAAGGTCTCTTATAGGAGAAAGTATTTGTATTTATTTATTTTTAATATATTTTATTGATTTTTTACAGAGAGGAAGGGAGAGAGAGAATTAGAAACATTGATCAGCTGTCCCCTGCACACCTCCTACTGGGGATGTACCTGCAACCAAGGTACACGCCCCTGACCGGAATTGAACCTGGGACCTTTCAGTCCACAGGTGGACACTCTATCCACTGAGCCAAACCAGTTTCATCAGGAGAAAGTATTTGATACAAGACTCAGTAACAGAGTTAATACAATCTCTTCACAGAGGAGACCAACCTACTGGTTGTGAATCATGAAATGAACATGCATTCTGCTCTTTCATCAAAATATTTCACAGAATATCCACAAAGATGTACACTGAGTGGCCAGGTTATTATGACCTCTGAATGCATAATAACCTGGCCACTCAGCGTATATCCTATATAATAAAAGGCTAATATGCAAATTGTCCCCTTGACCAGGAGTTCAACCAGTAGGTAGGCCGGCCAACCGCCCATGTCCCCTCCCTCTGGCCAGGCTGGCCAGATCCCACTCATGTACGAATTCATGTACCAGGCCAGAAAAAAAACTTGTATAAACTCCTGCTAACAACCAAATATCAACTGATACACACACACACACACACACACACACACACACACACACACACACACTGAGTGGCCAGATTGTTATGCATTCAGACATCATAATAATCTGGCCACTCAGTGTATTTGTGTTCTTACAGCCTCTTCTGACATAATGGGAAAACAATCACATAGCTCACGCTACATCCTTCATATCTTCTTTCCTTTTATAATTGAACAGGCACTACTTAGGATATTTTAGATTTTTGCTTTACATAGTAAATGCTACAATGTAAGCAGCCATCACATTCCAGGTCTCCCATCTGATGAGCCTTCGGTGGAATGAGACAGTTTAGGGACTTGGACCTGAGAATGGAAAAATACCACCAGGTAGAATTTCGGATAAGCTGACCACAAGAAATGTCACTATGCCTCTACTCTGTGCTTGAGAGGGAAAAAAATGCAGAATTTTATCTACTAACGACCTGTTTTTCCTACCCTGATATGGACAATTCTACAAGCCCGCTTTTTTCAAAAGGCCAACCTCTTTGTGCAAGCCTACTTCCCCCAGCTTATAAAAGCAGCCAAGCCGAGGCAGCCCCCTAACAGGTTCAGAGGACCTTCCTGTCCTCTGTGCTGCCTCCTTTGTGCTGGAGCCTAAGCTTAGTAAAATCTGCCTAGAAACTTCTCTGAGGTTTCCTGTTGATTTCTTTCTTGGGTAATCTAAGAACTCCAGTGCTGGTAACAGTAAGAACAGTGATTTTCACTGAGAGACACACATAAAATGGAAAGACATCTGTGAGTTATGCATGAACTACCAGATGATCCAGATGGACTCTGGGTTTGCTTCTAACCCCTGAGTGTTCCTCCTCTGTAATACTGAGGGCAGGCTGTTCACCCAGTGTACATCTGGTGCACAGTATAATGACAGTGACATAGGGTGTGCTCAATAAAGAACAATCTCATTCCCTTCCAAAATCGTATTCTTCAATAATTATTCTTATGGGAGCTTTCTCCAAAATATCTCATATGTGATCATCTTTGTGGGATGATGTCTAAGTGGTGTGTCTTTTGCTCATCACAGAAATGAGAGATATTTACATCTGCCTTGAAACATGGCAAAGAACAGTGGGGAGAAAAATTAGTGGGAAAAGCATTGCACCATTGTAATTTTAGAAAAAAACAAAGAACATCCAATTAATATTCAGTTATTCCCACTGAAGGAGGTGAGTTAATTGGGGAGAAAGGGAAGAAAAATTGGTTTGGACACTGTAAATCAGTTGATAGTATTTGGTTGTTAGCAGGAGCCTATACATGGTCTTTTCTGGCATCATGACCCTAAACAGTGCCTACTGCTGCCACACGGAGGTGACTGGCTGGGTGACCAAGGCCATAGTGGTGTATTTACTTTTCACAGTCACAGCCCACTGCATACTTACTCTTCCTGTTTATTCCTTCTCACAGAGGACCTGACATAATGCTCATGCTTATTAAGGGTTTGTTGACTCAAAGTGGGAGGCTATCTGGGCACAATGGACAAGAAGGGCAGATAATCTAAATTGAGTATTTATATTATCTCCAACACAATGCACATACAGAACATACCTTTCTAAAGTTTCAACTTTGCACCACTTATGTTCTGAGCAATTAGGGATTGGGGGCAGACAGCCACTGTTTGCCAACATAGCAAGTATAAAACTACTAGAATCAGTAGCAAGGTAAACTCGGTTCTTTAAAAGCTCTCCCAATTTTCTCTTGGTCCTGGCCAAGAATCAAGTTCTGATACAGTAAGGATTCAACAGTTACACCACAACAAAACATGTTTGAGTTTAGAATACTTGGCAGTTGTTCTCAACCTTTTTTTCTGTCCTATTAGCATGGGGGTATACACTGTTCTTTTTTAATAGCAAGGGAATCACTGACTCAATTTCCAAGACTATTTTTGAGATTTCTAACCTTTCTTCTAGTACTTACTTTCATCACATCTCTTACTTCATGTTCCTGCCCTTTTCACCTTTTGGAGCACAATGGGTATTTACAGTCCAGGATATAAGAGCTAAATAATTGCCTTAGTTTTTTCCCCCCTGAAAGAATCAAGTGGTGTTTATGTTACTTCTGCATCCTCAATCTATTATTTATTTACTTAATAGAAGTTCCTATGATACTATTGGGTCTTTGGGTTGACATAAAGAAGTAGAACTATTCTCTTCCATCAAAGGAGCATACATTTTAACTATGGGGACATGAAATATTTGTGAGGAAATAAAATAATAATGTCATCAATATAAAAAAGGTGCCAAGGAGGTCACAACTATATGCTACAATTTACTAGTGACCGTAGTAATTAACATTCAAAGACACATCATTTCACATTAGCTCATTAGATTTTTATCCTTACAACAAATCTCTGTGGTAATTTTCATAATTTACATGTTAAATATAGGAAATTGGGGATCAGAAACCTTACATGACTTACCCAGGTGGCATAATTTTTAAGTGGCAAAAAATGTGAATTGGACAATGCCACTCTCCAGCTTACAACCACCCAGCTACTTTCCATTTTGATGAGAACTATGTCTAAGCTTTTCACTCCAGTTGACAAAGTTCTACACAATCTGGCCCGGCCTTCCTTTACATCATCATTACCTACCATTTTCCAGAAACACAGACCTATTCTTGTTTCTGGAACATACCTCATCTTTGAGGCTTTGCAGGAGGTGTTTCCTCTGGAAAAAAAAATTAAGTAAAAAGTAACACTTACTGAGTGCTTATTCTATACAAATGTTTTACATGTCTTAACTTACCTAAGACTCCCATCTCTATAAGGTAAATACTACCACTAAGCCCAATTTACAGGAGAGGAAATGAGACTAAGGAAGGTTAAAGAAACTGTCCTAGGACATCACACTCAGAAAGTGGCAGAGCTTGAATCTGAATCACGTCCATCCAGTGCCAGTCTATGACCTGAAGCATTTTCTAACCTAACTCATACTTCTGCTGCTCTTTACTGGGCTGACTTCTTGTACTTGAGATCTCAATGTCAATGTCACCTCTACAGTGAGGCCTAAGGCAAAGTCATCATTCAGGCACTCTGTCCCCAGATGAGAAACGGTGCCTATCACTGGGCAGGCACTTAATAATAAATATTTGTCGAAAGCATGAGGATTAAAAAAAGTTTGTCATGATTACTATAATTTTGGAACCATAAGGTACCTTCAGAATACTTTATTTCAATGTTTTTATACCTGAGGAGTCCTACTGGAAAGACAGTGAGGTTCTTGAAGGAACCAGACAGGCAGTGGGAAAGCGAGGACTTGGGGCAGTCCTCCTAACAGCCAGCTCTCTATCTATTCATCTTATTTTGCCCCGACTTTGAGGAACTTTTGATAGTGTATTTTTAATCAAATTTAGATGACAGGAGCCACATTTTATGCATAATTAAGGGAAAAATTATGAAACTAAAACTCATGAATATAGAAAAACTGCTTGGCTAAAAGGGATAAGAAGTTTACTAGTATTTCATTCCTCCTTAGGTCATTTCCAAAAGGAAAGGTTGCTAAGTTGCAAACAAATTATAACCTTTTGTTTCTATACTATAATGTTAATCTAACTTAAAAATAAATAACAATATTTAAACTCACAGCTCACCCAGTTTTCCCATCATCTAGACCAGTGGTCAGCAAACTCATTAGTCAACACAGCCCAATATCAACAGTACAATGATTGAAATTTCTTTTGAGAGCCAAGTTTTTTAAACTTAAAACTTCTTCTAACGCCACTTCTTCAAAATAGACTCGCCTAGGCTGTGATATTGTGTGGAAGAGCCACACTACAGGGGCAAAGAGCCGCATGTGGCTCACGAGCCGCAGTTTGCTGAATACAGATCTAGACCGTATGGCATAACTAAGCAAAGCTCAAGCTAAACATTGTCTACCAGGCTTTGTACATCCAAGATTATCAGTACATTCATCTATCTTAATATGAGCCCACCATGCCTTAGGGTGCACATGAACTCTCCTAATAAGGAAAGCACGCTGCCTTTCATTTCTTTGGGCAAAGTTGTGTTTATATGGAGAGAACTAGGATATGTACCTGACTGATCCCACAGCATAAAGGGGTGAAGTCATCACAGAGCTAAAGATGAACTACCATCCAACTGAGCCACCTTGGTTTCTCTAAGATAATTTTATTTGAAATAGGGCCATTTTATCTATCCATTAAGTGGTAGAAGGATAGCCTAAGGCTGATGAATTTTCACGAGACAAAGAAAATATTTAAGATCTCAAAATTCCAAAACACAAAAGCAATCCAAAACACTGAAAAATTAAAAATTGGTAAATATATGTTTATGTCAATTATCCAATTATAACTGAACAGAAATCAGTTTTTAAAATAAATTGTAATTAGCATGGCTTGTGGGGTGTATTTTCATGTTTGATGTGATATGGTATGAGACAGTCAAAAGCAAGAGAATTTAAGGGGAATGTCTTTGGGAAGATAAAAATAAAAAATGGTCTAGAACAAAGCAACACACTTAAATAAATGCAAAGAATATTTGTCATTTCTATTTAAAAGTACATCTATCAGCAAGATTAATTCATGCTCATGGAAATTACATTGTTTTGTATTAGGAATGAATATCATATATTACTAGAAGCCTGGTGCATGAAATGCATACATGGGGGGTGTCTCTCAGCCCAGTCTGCACCCTCTCCAATCTGATACCCCTCTCCAATCTGATACTCCTCTGATCCTAAACCGGCAGTCAGACATCCCTCTCAAAACCCAGGACTGTTGGCTCCCAATCTGCTTGCCTGATTGCCCCTAATTGCTTCTACCTGCCAGCCTGACCACACTCTAACCACTCTCTTGCCAGCCTGATTGATGCCTAACTGCTCCCCTGCCAGCCCAATTGCCCCCAACTGCCCTCCCCTGCAGGCCTGATTCCCCCAATGGCCCTTCCCTGCCAACCTGGTTGCCCCTAACTACTCTCCCCTGCCAGCCTGGTCCCCCCCAACTGTCTCCCCTGATGATCTGGTCCCCCCCAACTGCCTTCCCTGCAGGCCTGGTTGCCCCCAACTGCCATCCCCTGCAGGCCTGGTCCCCCCTCAACTACCCTCCCCTGCCAGCATCTTGTGGTGAACATCTTGTAACCACAGTGGGGTGGCTATCTTGTGTGAGGGCATGACAGTCAATTTGCATATTACCTCTTTATTATATAGGATAATTATATCTAGGAAGTAGCATCTAACCTCATAAATGCCCCTGAATGTCTGACTTCCGAGACATACTTGTTTCCTATTTTAAGGACAATTTGCTGTTGCAATACTGTCACTGATATGAATCCCAAGGATTGGTAAGTTTACAAACTAACCTACCTGCATTTTCCCCCTTCTTTCTCTAATGGAAAACTTAGAGGAGGTATGACAAATGTACCAATGACTGCATGTGATGGTAAAAAGCTGAGAACTTTAACAAGGGAAGTCCACCATAATTTACATTAATATATCTAAAAATGAGTACTAATTCTGGAAACAGACGTTTCTTTTCTAATCCCAGAGTAATTATTTTTTCCATATAATATGCTTTTCATAATGGGTATTTTCTTAATGGGTATTATTCAGAAGACTGTTCTTTTGGAAACAGTGTAAAGTGTCATTATTTTGTTTAATTATTATGCAAATGATCTCTACTTTCCCAAATCCAGGATACTTTTCTCAGATCTCTTTCTCCTTGATTCCTCTCCACAGTCCACCCCTTCCTGAAATTCCATTTTCTTTGGCTTTGATAATGCTACATTAGTTTCGCTCCTCTGATCTTTCCAATTGTCTTTTCCCATCACTTAGCTACAGATGCTCCCCAGGATGTCACTGTTCTTGGAGTTTGTCTATTTTGTCTTCAAAAAGGAAATCAGATCTTGGGAGCCGGGGTCGAATGGGTAAAGGTTAGGCGGGAGGAGGGAAGGGGGAGAAAATGGGAGATACCTGTAATACTATTAATAAAAAATACATTTTTAAAAAAGTAAATCAGAATGAATGACTTTTAAAATCTAGCTCAGCCCCCAGATTTTCCTCTAATCTTTTTATAGTTGTCTATTTTCCACAGCCCTAATGAATAGTTCTTGGGAAGACTAGCTGAGGCTACAGGAGAAATTACATGCCAAATCATTGAAAGCAATATCCTTGGATATAGGTATCAGAAGCAAGAGACAGATATGATCTGTTTTAAATAGGTAATAATGTGAATTTAGATTGAAGTGAATAAAAGAGAAAACTAGTTAAGAAGTTATCAAAATCATCCAAAGAAGAGATAAAGAGAACATGTGGGGCGGAGGAGAAATATGGAGTGCATTAAAAAGGAAAAAGAATGCTCCATGTTAGCTAAGTGTGAACGAAGCTCAAGCCACCTCATAGGCATGCACCCTCAAATAGTCACATGATTAGGATCTCTAAGATAAACCCCACTGCAACAGTTATCACAACTGTAATTCAGTAATTACTTAAGGAATTTCCTTCTTATCCCATAGAATATGAGCTCCTTAAAGGTATGAACCATTTTGTTTGACCAACATCTAGCACACTGCCTGCTGGCATTTAGGATGTACCAAATAAATGAATAAATACAAATTATAAAAAACTAAAGTCACATAAAAATATTAATGCTGAAAAGAAATTCATATATCACCTAATAGCAAATAAATGATTAGAAAAATTAAGGGACTTGATTAAAGTACACAAAGTTGATAAATAACAGAGAAGGGAGTGGAATTATGCTTCTGCAAGACTCAGTCTCTATAGTAACCTCCTGGGAGAAAATAAAGGAAGGCAGATATAGGGATGTAAGATAATTCTGGAGATTATATAATTGTATATATACACTCCCACAATAATGCTGAGAATATAAATTTGCCACTGGATTTTGTCAACAAAGCCACATGCCTCAATATATATATATATATATATATATATATATATATATATATATATATAATTTTTTTGTATATATGTATAAGTTTTCTATTTGTCATTATTGGATGATGATGCAGGGAGTTTAAAAGGCTAATAGCTATTTTCAATTTTATGCTTAAACAAGGCACTACTTTTTATGTTGAAATCTTACACATAGCAATCACATTGCATTAGTAAACTGATTTTGCTTTCACTTGAATTTTTCTCACTTGAAAAATGAGAAAAGCAGAACCATCAGAATTTACAGGTACTTTTTTTTCACCCCCAAAGAGAAGTGGTATTCATTTTAAATGTTTTCTTCAATTTTTAAGCTATAATGAAAATGAACTTCGTATGCATGCAGAGGCAAAGTTATAGTAAAGTAATTAATCCCATAACTAACCCTTGACTGATGAGAGAGTAAATGCAGTATATAACAACATCTTAGAAAATTGTGATGTCGTGGAAACACAGCATACCAAGAGTCATAAGACATCCTGCCTGGCTGGTGTTGCTCAGTAGTTGAGCATCAACCTGTGAACCAGAGGTCACGGTTTGATTCCTGGTCAGGGCACTACCCAAGTGGCAGGCTCAATCCCCAGTGTGGGGCATGCAGGAGGCAACTGATCAATGATTCTCTCATCATTGATGTTTCTATCTCTCTATCCTTCTCCCTTCCTCTCTGAAATAAAAAAATAAAAAAAAGACATCCTAATTTTAGTCTTACTGCTTACTGGTGATGTACCTCGTGGCCAATCACTAATACTCACCCATCAGCCACCTCAGGAGCCTTCTCTCTTCCTAAGGTTGGCATCCTATCTAATAAGAGAGTAATATGCAAATTGACCACTCCAACACACAAGATAGCTATCTGCCCCACGTGGTCAAAGATGGCTGCCCCTATGTGGACACAAGATGGCTACCACAAGATGGCTAACAGAGGAGGGCAGTTGAGAGGGGCCAGCCTTGCAAGGGAGGGCTGTTGGGGGGAACCAGGCCTGCAGGGGAGGGCAGTTAGGGGCAACCAGGCTGGCAGGGGAGCAGTTAGGTATTGATTAGGCTGGCAGGAGAGTAGTTAGGGTGAGATCAGATGGCAGGCAGAAGTGGCTAGGGGCAATCAGGCAGGCAGGCAGGTGAGCAGTTGAAGTCAGTAGCCCTCGATTCTGAGATTGGGCCTAAACGGGTAGTTGGACATCCCTCTAGGTGTCCGAGATTGGAGAGGGTGCAGGCTGCGCTGAGGGTCACCCCTCTCCCTCATGCATGAATTTTGTGCACTGGGCCTCTAGTATAAACAAGATCATGAATGTATGTTTGAAGGGAAACATGCAATTTCATTGTTAAAGCATTACTTAACAAACAAGTGTTGATGTCCTCTGGTTGGGCATTTCTCTGTAATAAATAATAGATTGACTTAAAGAACCTTGAATTTATGCTGGACCATATATTTTTTCAAATGACCATTAACTGCCAGGCAGATGCTATTGCTTAATTACTGCATTCCCACAGAGACTGAAGGAGTACAGGGATTATTTTCCAAAGTACAAGAAATCTTTGACTCTGGCCCCAATCAGAAATGCTCAACCACTAAGCCTGGTTATTCTCTAGAGAGGTATATTCTAGAGAAGAGTTCACACACTTTAAAACACATTGCTTCACACTGATAGGGTAAGAGACCTGCAAAACATCTATACTTGTTCCTTACTCACATGAACCCTGACCTCAAACGTACTGACCTAAGGTTACAAGGGGAAAAAACCACTATTCCTTGCAATAAAATAAAGCATTATTTCATATAAGAAATATATTTAAATTACACTGTATATTTTAAATACTATTAGTTACTAATCTCATATATTATAAACAATCAATCTATTTGCTGAGCAACCATTTGCAGATCTATTGCCACCTCTTGAGTGAAACCAAGGTCAAAAAGCTTTCTGATTACTTTTGTTTGAAAAACCAGTGCTTGAAGCATCACTGCTACCATTAGTCAGAATAATAAATTTACCCTGTCCACAGAATATTGAGAGGAACACTATGTATGGTTCACATAAAATTATACATCATCGTATTTACTGGAGAATATTAATAGATATCCAAAGAAGAATTTGTTGTATCATCTTGTACATTCAATTTCTTGTTATTCAAACTTATGTTCTTAGCTGACGATAAGTATGATGGACTTGAGTTTACTATAATATTGAACTATATAAAAATCATAATATTTGGCCACTTTGAACTAAAAAAAATGGCAGTCTTATATGATTTCAGCTAATATTTTTACCCATCTGACCAAGAGACAATGATAATGCAGAAATTTTCCTGCACTAATCTTTTTCTTTCTCTAAAAAACAATGGCTTATTCTCTCGCCTAGTTCAAAGTTTCAATTGAAACAGACCAAAATAAATGTTATCAGTTACATTCTAGTTCTGTAATCCTAAAAACTGATGCTTTGTACACTTTAGTTTTTTACCTATGAAAGTATGAAAGTACCAACTATTCTTATGGATTCACCATGAGAAATAGATGATTGAATAATATATTTTTTGTATACACAAAATTTAATATCCATAGTAAAAAGTATTGGCTATGAGCAAATAAAAAAATGACATAAACTAGAGGATGCAAAGGATGTAAAAAATGACATAAACAAATAAAACGTGATGTAAACTAACAAAAAACATTTATATGTTTTATATAAAAGTAGCATTAAAAAGGTACTTAAAATATAATATTGACCAGAGGCCAAGTGCACAAAATTGTGCCGGGGTGTGGGGACTCAGCCCAGCCTGCACCCTCTCGCAATCCAGGACCCGTTGGGGAATCAGATAGGGCCTAAACTGGCAGTCAAACATGTCTATCACAATCTAGGAGTGCTGGTTCCTAACCGTTCACTTGCCTGCCTCCTTGATTGCTCCTAACCACTTGCCTGCCTGCCTCATTGCCCCTAACCACTCTGCCTGCCTGCCTCATTGCCCCTAACTGCTTGCTTGCCTGTCTTGATTGTCCCTAACCACTCTGCCTGCCTGCCTGATTGCCCCTAACTATTCGCCTGTCTGCCTGATCACCCCTAACGGCCTCTGCCTCAGCCCTCGCCACTGTGGTTTTGTCCAGAAGGATGTCTGGAAGGTTGTTTGGCTGTCCAGTCTAATTAGCATATTACAATTTTATTATTATAGATACAATTTTAAAAAAGAATCTATACTTGGGAAAAGACTGGAAGGAAATAAAAATTTAAAGTAATTATTTCTAAGTAATAGAATTAGTGCATGATTTTTCATGTTTTTTCAAGCTCCTATAATTTTAAGAAACAAAAGTACATAAGCAAAAACTGGACAAATGGAATGATTTGTCATTTTACTAAACAAATGGCTCAATATTAAATATTTCAACTAAAATCTAATGGGAATTTTTATACTTAGAAAAATATCTGAAGTTCGGAGACAATATATGTACATAATTATCCAGGAAAATCCTGGAAAAGCAGAATTAAATGGAAGAATACGGCTCATGACATTAAAATAAAAAGGGTATTGCCCTGCTTGGTATGGCATCATCCCATGCCCCAAGAGGTTGCTGGTTCAACTCCTGGACAGTGCATATGACATTTGTGGGCTCTATCCCCAGTGGGGGGCATGCAGAAGGCAGCCAGCCGATTGATGTTATCCTCTCCAACTGATGTTTCTCTTTCTCTTCCTCTCCCTTCCTCTTTCTCTCTTAAATCGATAATAAAGACATATTTATAAAAGAAAGAAGAGGGTATGATACTAGCACCAGACAAGCAAATAGATCAATATGGTAGAATAGAGCTCAGAGAAGGCTAAAATATATTTAAGAATTTCACGTGAAATCCAAGATAGTGGCATAGGTAAACACCTACACTGCTGCCTCGCACAACAATTTCAAAACTACAACTAAAAGACAGAATGGACATCATCCAGAATCACAGGAAAGCTGGCGGAGTGTAAGCTAGAAGGAAAGAGAGGGGCTCACGGAGACCCAGAGGAGCTGCAAAAGCTGAGGTACTGAGACGCGCGCACTGAGAGAGCGGGTGCCAGAGTACCTGGCTGGCTTTGTCTGGCGGGAGGGAAACGGAGAATCCCAACGGCATTGAACCCCTTATTTTACGACACTAAACCCCAGATCCAGCGAAACTCATACGGGGGGAGTTTGGACTTTGAAAAGGGAGAGGTGCACGGAAATTTAGGGGAGTCGCAGAAGATCAAGTCTGGTCTCGCACGCGGACGGTGCTGCGCGCAGGACAGATTGCTGATTGTGCTGCTGGCTTTCGCGAGTGGGCGGGAGACAGACCCTCCGAACTGTGCCACTTCTGACTCCACTAAGTCCCTGTTTCGGGCGAAACCCTGGGGACCTAGACTCGTGTGGTCCTAGTGCTCAGGGGAGCTGGAAAGGCAGCGGTTAGAGGCACTGTGGGTGCGCTCGCTCACAAGGACCACTCCAGGGATTACCCAATCACATGAGACTCAGGGGCCATGGAGGGCGGGGCCGACTGGAAGGCAAGTCGGTCCCTTAAGCCCTGAGACTCCACCCCTCCTAAGCTCAACAGAGGCTTCTTCGGTTTTGCATCTGGTATCATAAGGCTGAATCCAACACAGAAGTTTCCCCGGCATAGTGAAAATGCCGAAACAAGGGAAGGGATCACAAACAAAAGAAATGGAGGTAAAAAAAAAGGCCGGATATAGAGTTCAAAACCACGCTTGTAAGGTTTTTCAAGAATATGCTAGAAAAATTCGATAAATTTAGTGAGACCCAAGAGGAGATGAAAAAGGACCAACTAGCGATACAAAAGAGCCAACTAGAGATGGAAAAGGTCCTACTAAAGATGATAAAGGACCAAATAGAAATTAAACATACACTGACTGAAATAAAAAATATTATACAGAGTCCTAACAGCAGACT
>JAAGEH010002528.1:53428137-53588638 GCA_011751065.1 Lasiurus cinereus
GTATGAGTTTCAGCTGGGTCTGGGGTTTAGTGTTGTAAGATAAGGGGTTCAATGCCTTTGAGAGTCTCCGTTTCCCTCCTGCCAGAGAAAGCCAGCCAGGTTCTCCGGCACCCGCTCTCTCAATGTGTGCGTCTCCATACCTCAGCTTTTTGCAGCTCCTCTGGGTCTCTGTGAGCCCCTCTCTTTCCTTCTAGATGTAGAACTTCCACTCAGCCAGCTTTCCTGTGGTTCTGGATGATCCGTTCTGTCTTTTAGTTGTAGTTTTGAAATTGTTGTGTGAGGCAGCAGTGTAGGTGTTTACCTATGCCGCCATCTTGGATTCTCTACAGTAAATATTATTTTTTAAACTCTTGTGGAAGAAGGCTCTTTAAGGATGATATCAAAACCAAACAACACAAATTGATATACAGAATTAATAAAACCTTTAAACTTTTGTGACAAAAAGTATGAATTATAAGTTCAAATTTAGATGATAAGTTGTGAGAAATATTTTCAATGTATAACACAAGGAACTCTTAATAATTCATTACAAAAAAAGCAACAACAACACAAAAAAAAACCACACAGTACCAACTTAGAAAAACTGAGAATAAAAAAAGCAATTTACAAAAGAAAAACTCTATGGGAAATAGGCTTTGAAATATGATAAACCTCACAGTAATCAAATAAGAAAAAAAAATAAATTTGTATTTTATATTGGCAAATATGAAAAAGAACCAACACTGGAGGAGGTGTGGGAAAGGGGACACATACACATATTGCTGCTTACAAACTGGTGTAACTTTTCAATGAATAAAAAAATCTGATGATGGTATGAGTATTCTTTGATTAAGCAAGTCTACTTCTAAAAGTACATGCAAAGAGAAGAATTAGTGAAGAGTAAAAAAGGTATGTTCAAGAATAGTCACTGCAAAGCTGTTTATAGGGATACAAGTGGTGATTAAGAGCTTTGAGCGGAGGAGCCAGGCTGTCTGGATTCAGAATGTTGGCCCTAACCTCTTCCTTGCCACGTGACTTTGAACAAGTTAAACTTTCTGTGCTTCAGCTTCTTCTTGTGTAGAGAAAGGAAATGAAAAGCACTTAGAACATTGCCCAGAACTTAATAAGCACTCAATAAATATTACCTATTATTACTGCTTGGAAAAAAAAAAAGAAATGCCATTTATAGGGGATAGAATATTGATCAAAAGATCACAATGCCATGCTGTCACTAGAAATGATGACATAGAATTATACTTATATGTATGGAAAAATAGATGACATTAAGTTTTAAAATCAAGGTTATAATGCAGTATTACTTTATTACCTCATCTTTAATCAAATATAAATATATATGTGCCCACACAGAGAAAATATGGAAGCACATAAACTTAAAGTGTGAACAGTAACTGAATCTAGATAATAGAATTATGGATGATTTTCTTTTTTTTTAATTCTAATATATTTTTATTGATTTCAGGGAGAAAGGGAGAGAGATGGAAACATCAATGATGGGAAAGAATCAATGATGAGAAAGAATCATTGATTAGCTGCCTCCTGCAGGCCCCCTACTGGGGATCAAGCCTGCAAACCTGGCATGTGTACTTGTCTGGAATCGAACCCAGGACCGTATAGTCCACAAGCTGATGCTCTATCCACTGAGCGAAACCAGCTAGGGCGATGATTTTAATTTTCACCTTTATTCTTGTGCTTTCTGCTTTGAAAAAATTTGTTTACAACAAACATGTTCCTTTTGTAATAAAAATAAACTTACATGCAATTTTTTTAAAGGGCAATTGAAAAATCAATTATCATAGTTACCAGTGACAAGGGAATTGATAACACACAGTGCAGGAGATTAATTAACCACTGGAAAGGGCTGGCACAGGTTTCAACAGAGAAAAGGCCAAACTTTCAGGTCACTCATCCTATATAATAAAAGCCTAATATGCTAAGTGTCTGGTTGTCCATTCAACCAATCAAAGTGCAATATGCTAATGATATGCTAAGGCTGTTCAACCGTTTGCTATGATGTGCACTGACCACCAGGGGGCAGACAGTTGACCTGTTGACCAGTTCCTATGACATGCACTGACCACCAGTGGGGAGACACTCCGACCAGTAGGTGATCTTGCTGCTGGGGTCCAGCCAATTGGTTCTGAGTGAGGTGGGCTGGACATGCCCTGGAGCTCTACTGCAGTCTTTCCCTGGCTGGCCAACCTCCTGCATCACTCCCTGGCCCTGATCATGTTCTGGTGGGGTCCCTCAGGTTGGTCTGCACCCTGTTGCAATCTGAGAGCCTTCAGGGGATCTCAGAGAGCGGTTTCAGCCTGATCCCACAGGCCAGACCAAGGAACCTCACAGATGGATGAATTCGTGCACCGGGCCTCCAGTTCTTTAACTTGACAGAAATATGTTATGGAGAATGGCAGTATAAAAACAATTGTGTTGCCGAACCCGGTTTGGCTCAGTGGATAGAGCGTCGGCCTACGGACTGAAAGGTCCCAGGTTCGATTCCGGTCAAGGGCATGTACCTTGGTGGCGGGCACATCCCCAGTAGGGGGTGTGCAGGAGGCAGCTGATCGATGTCTCTCTCTCTCATTGATGTTTCTAACTCTCTATCTCTCTCCCTTCCTCTCTGTAAAAAATCAATAAAATATATTTAAAAAAAAAAAAAACAATTGTGTTAAAAATTAAGTGAACAACCTGCATTTTATGAATAGATTTGCTAACTGGTTATAAATTTACTAGAGGCCCGGTGAATGAAAATTCATGATTGGAGGGAGGGGTCCCTCAGCCTGGCCTGCACACTCTCACAGTCTGGGAATCCTCAGGGGCAGAAGGCAACCCAGTGATCAGGGGAAGACAATGCCCCATCACACCTCTGCTGCTGCCACTACCAGCAGCTCAAGTCTCGGCTGGCCCTGGTTACCTGAGCCTCGGGCAGCCCTGGGCGGCTGGACAGCTATCATCTGAGGCTGTCCTGCACCTGGGGCCAGCCCTGAGCAGCTGGAGGGCTGAGGGGACTGGGAACTCCAGAGGCAGGCGTGTAGGGCAGGCCTGGCCTTGCTGCACGCCTGTCACCCTGGCAGGGCTGAGGGGACTGGGCACCACCATCTTTGAGGGTGTGGCAGTCAATTAACATATTCCCTCCTTATTGGCCATGGGTACCACTACCATTGAAGGTAGGGCAGTCAATTAGCATATTCTCTCCTTATTGGCTATGGGTGCTGCCATCTTTGGAATGGCAAGAGGTTCAATTAGCATATTCTTTATTAGATAGGATGACTGTGAGAGATTAGGCTCAGGGCTTAATTTTAAAAAGTGTTAGTTGTCTACACTTTTCAATCCAAATTATTCACTTTCCAAAAGTGAAATCCTGGGCTACAAACTAAACAAAGCTGCTTAGCAGTAGCTAACAAATAAGATTACAGCAACATTGTAGGTTTATCTGGTTACACATCCTGTTTATGTCTACAAATTTAGTTGATCTATCTAATGTCCAAATACCTAATTAGACACACACACAAACACCAATCATACACACACAAACAACAATCATGCAACTACAGGTTATATATTAGTGATTTGGTAAAATTAACTTACTGTGCTATTTTCCTGCAAGATTTGAAGAACATCCATAGCAGCTTTAAAAATTTTTTTAGCTCTGGCTGGTTTGGCTCAGTGGATAGAACATCAGCCTGCAGACTAAACCAAGGTTCGAGTCCAGTCCAGGGCACGTACCTCTCTTGCAGGCTCACATGGGAGGCAACCAACTGATGCTTTTCTCTCTATCTCTCCCCCTCCCATTCTCTTTAAAAATCTATGGAATGCTCCTAGGTACAAGCTGGAATTACAACTGAAATATGGAAAGGCTTTCTAAATAATCAACGGAAAACTCACAGGAGAGAATCCTGGCACCCAAGGACTGAAGGTGGAGACCGCATAGAGACTGAATAATATTGAATGTGAACTATAATTGGAAAAAAAAAAGAAAGAAAATTGTTTATCTTTTTCAACACACATACAAAAAAATACACCTCAGGTGAGGATTAACCAAAAATAAGCCACAAACCTTTTTTATGTGGACAGTAGGCAAAAATAGAGCATCTTGGATAGAAGCATACATGGAAGGCTTATTACCCAAAATGAAAAATTGATAAAAAATTGATTTATCTCTTTTAAGCTTGGGAAATACCTATAATATTAGTGATTACCTATTGATTAGCAATGAAACACTTGTTGAAGGGATAGGATTAATTTACAAAGCTACAGAATAAAGGCAAAGAAATAACAAAAAAGGAAGAATTTGATCAAAATGGCTTACTATCACAGTAATTAGTTTAATTATTGAATATTAAAATGTGGTTATTAATGTTACCAAATGATGGAAACTAAATGTGCCCAATGAGTTTATCACAAAGTGTCAAGAATATTAACAACAACAACAACAACAAAGTCTGAGCTAAAGGACATTAGGGAGTCTTTGGTTTCTTCATCAATGTCATTTAACAAACAGTTTTTTTAAATTAACTCTAAATAACAGTATATACAAATATCTAGGTTTTTCTAATATTAATCTCAGCTTTGAACAGTGTTTTTTCAAAGGAAATTTCAATTTCGAAGGAGTCATGTAATAATATTGGAAAGTATAATATTTACAATTATGAATGCTGAAGGGGAAAAAAGCCACCTACTAAGATGGACTCCTGGTGGCTAACTGGGCTCAAAGGTTTAAAAACAGACCCTAGCAGCCATTTCTGCAGAGGGGCTTCTAGCCAAACTGCACTTCATGAAGAAGCCAGAGCTGGACTGCCTGCTGCAATGTTTCTGCCATCTGAGCCAGCCTTACAAAGGCTTTTCTGGAACCCTATTTCAACTAATAAAACATGAGGCTTTCCTGTTCATTCGGAGCTACACAGCTCTGGCTAATCAGAGTGGCTCTATTCTGACCAATCAGTGCCTTTTGGACCAACCACACTAAGAATTTGGAGTCCTCATTTGCATATGGACTGACCAATCAGGGAACAGAGACAAGGACTTCTGTCCAGCTTTTCTCTGGCTCCAGGAGCCTACTTCCCCTTCTACCAAAGGAAGGCTGTGTCTCCCTGATTGAGCTGAAACACCCAAGATGCCTCACCAGAGAAGCAAATGGGGTGGACTAGAGTGGAGCAGCACAGTGCAGCATAAAGCAGATCAGCACTGGGCAGAGCAGATCAGACCATCAAAATGGGCAGACCAAAGCTGTGTAGCCAGAGAGAGGCCAGGCCCCAGAGCTGTTTTACAGTCATGCTGTATCATAACTGAGCTGTTTTGCACTGCATAAGGTTTCCTTCTTCACTGCTCCTCAAATTGGGGACTTGTTGGCATTGATTTGGCACCACAGACCATTGGTTGACACATGGAGTTGCTATTTATGAGAAAATTAGTTTCCAAAGTCAGCTTGTGAAAAGAAAAATCATGCACAGCCAACATTGTACTTTAAATTCTTAAAGTATAACGTGCCTCAGCATATCTTAAGAAAATAGGTTTCCTCCTGTATTGAAAATAGATACTCCCATTGTGTCCTCAAGTGTACATTGCCTTAGGGCAGATTCACAAGAAAACAGAGACTAAGTCAAGGACAAGGATGTTGGTGTATTAATTTGGGAGTAGGAATACTGGGCAGCATGGATGAGGAAAGGAGGCAAGTAGAGATGCAAAATAATGATTTCAAAAAAGAACCCCAATGACATACAACAGTTTGCTTGACAGACGCCTGGTTTGGCAGTCTGGAATTCAGCAGATGGATTCCACTGGCGGGAGAAAGAAAAGATGCGCCTACGTTCCCCCCTGACTCATTTCCCTTCATCAAAGGGACTTAACTGTTCTCCCATCCAGGTTGCATATCTCCACCCTCCCCCTCCCCCCCCACGGCAGCCTGTCAGGAATTGAGTCCTGGTATAGTGTCCAAAGTCACTGAGGAAGCCAGAAACACTGGGCAGGTGGCTGGTTGACTCAGCTGCAAGGCAGCAGCCAAGGAGAATTCTGGACCCAGCATTCTCAAGGCAGGTGGAAGGTTAGTTCCTAGTAGCAGATTAGTCTGGGAAGTACGCAGTTCCAGGGCAATTTAGGAAGTCATAACATATGCTTCTGTTACAAGTACTAAGTTGAAGAAGTTGGTTACAGGCTCCTCCCTGGCTCTGGGCCTGGCCCTGGTTAGATCTCACGCAGGAGGCAACCAATCAATGTGTTTCTCTCACAATGATGTTTCTATTTCCCTCTCTCTTCCACTCTCCCTAAAATCAATGAGGAAAATATTCTCGGATGAGGATTAACAACAACAACAACAACAAAAACAAAAAATACACACATACAAAAACAGAAACTGGGATATTACAACATTCTTGAGAAAAAATGATATAGAAAATATATAGTTTACAGCCTAAAGTTTGATGAATTTTTCATAGAAAAATACTTATTACTATGCCGCAGTATATGCTATAAAAACATCATTATATTAATATTTTATACTATAAAAACATCATTATATTATTATTTTATACTATAAAAACATCAGTATATGCCAAAACCCGTTTGGCTCAGTGGATAGAGTATCAGCCTGTAGACTAAAAGGTCCCAGGTTCCATTCCGGTCAAGGGCATGTGCCTTGGTTGCGGACACATCCCCAGTAGGGGGTGTTCAGGAGGCAGCTGATCTATGTTTCTCTCTCATCGATATTTGTAGCTCTCTATCCCTCTTCCTTCCCCTCTGTAAAAAAATCAATAAAATAATAAAAACAAAAAACAAAAAACATCACTACATTATTGCCATCATGTATTATAAAAAGTGTAAACTTTTCCGTGGCACATGTCCATTTCTAGATCATCATTCTAAATAAATAGATGCATGTGTACATAGAGTCACACTCAAGAGGTTCACTCCAACTGTTTTGTTTTTAACTATTTTTTAATTGATGGTTAAATTGTGTGGTTTTTTTTTCAATTATAGTTTACTTTCTATATGATTTTGTATTGGTTTCAGGCATACACCTAGTGGTTAGACTATCATATACTTTATAAAGTGTTCTCCTTGTATTTCTAATACCCACCTAGCACCATATACAGTACCTGTTTATTTTTTTAAAAATGACAATAGCCTCAGTACTCATCAATAGTTAAATAAACTAGAGCAAATTTCATACTATTCAATACTTTAAAAAGAATGAAGTGTAAATTATATTGATATTAAAAGTTCAAGTTCTACCATAAAAACAATCAAGCTTCACAACCTATGTATCAGGATCTAATTTATATTTAAAAATAGATTATCGCTGTGTTCAGAAAGGATAGGAGAATATATACTTACTGGTTACTGATTTTATTTCTAGGGAGGAGATTGGAATGAGAAAGACTAATGGAGGATATTTTGTTTTTATTTACATAACTTTCTATTGTTTGAATATTTTAAAATATTACCCAGTCATCTATTACTGGATATACATGTTGAAATCCTCATAATTAAGAGCCACCTAGAGCCCAGCCGGTGTGGTTCAGTGGTTGAGTGTCAACTTAAGAACCAGGAAGTCATGGTTCAATTCCCAGCCAGGGCACATGCTCAGGTTGCTGGCTCAGTCCTCAATGGGGGAGGGGGTACAGGAGGTAGCCAATCAATGATTCTCTCTCATCATTGATATTTCTATCACTCACTCTCTCAGAAGTCAATAAAATTTTAAAAAAATAAATTAAAAAATATTTTTTTAAAAAAGAAGAGTCACCTAGAAGCCTGGAATCCAGAACACCAAAGAATCATATAGTGTTTGTGTATTTCTTTTCATTTATATGGTTATATATTTCATAGACATTATTTTGTATCTAAAATGTTATACTCTTTTACAAATTATTTCATGAAGATGTTCCCATATCTATTAGAAATAAATCTGCCTCATCTATTGACTATACAATGTATACAAAGTATTGCTTTCATTTATATTTTAGTGTTTCATGGTGAGACTTGTCCTTGAATAGAAGCTTTCCATTGACCATCTTTATAACATTCTGTATATGGACTAACTGTAGTCACTAGAGTTGAAGTGTCTACTTTTCCTTCATGTAGTTAGAGGAACTTCAAGAAAAAAATAACCACTTCTACCTCTTTAGAATCAATTAGGTAGATGAGACAGTACAGTACTTTTTAAGTGCTCAATAAACACTATCTGTTATAATTATTATAGCTTATTTCAATGAGAAAAGGACCTGGTAGTGATGTCTACATCCATAAGTTTAGAAATACGTACCAATTAATAGATCAGAGCAATAAGAATGTACTTAGTGCCATTGAACTATATATTTAAAAATGGTAAATGCCAAAACTGGTTTGGCTCAGTGGATAGAGCGTCAGTCTGTGGACTGAAAGGTCCCAGGTTCGATTCCAGTCAAGGGCATATACCTTGGTTGAGGGCACATCCCCAGTAGGGGGCGTGCAAGAGGCAGCTGATAGATGTCTCTCTCTCATGGATGTTTCTAACTCTTTATCCCTCTCTCTTCCTCTCTGTAAAAAATTAATAAAATATATTTAAATAAATAAATAAATAAAAATAAAAATGGTTAAAAAGGTAAATTTTGTTATACAGAATATGTATGTGTGTGTGTGTGTGTGTTTTAATCCTCTTCCAAGGGTATTTTTCCCATTGAATTTTAGACAGAGTGGAAGGGAGGGAGGGAAGAGAGAGAGAGAAATATTGATGTGAGAGAGGCACATTAATTGGTTGCCTCCCAGTTGCACCCTGACAAGGACTGTGGATTGACCTGAAACCCAGGGATGTGCCCCTGACTGGGAATCCAACCCATGATGCTTTGGTGCAAGAGCTGATGAGCACATCCACCAGACCTGTTGTGTTTACTTTATCACAAGAAAAAAAATTTTTTTAAGTAAATTTTTATTGATTTCAGAGAAGAAGGGAGAAGGATAGAGATAGAAGCATCAATGATGAGAGAAAATCATTGATTGACTGCCTTCTGCATGCCCTCTACTGGGGATCGAGCCCCCAATTCAGGCATGTGTCCTAGGCTGGAATTGAACCTGGGACCCTTCAGTCTGCAGGCTATCCACTGAGACAAACTGGTTAGGGAAAAAAAAATTAAGCTATCATCATTATTAGACTCTACAATAAAAACTCATCACTTATTTGATATTTTGACTAAATGAAGCAGGTTATCAGAAATTCCAGATCAAGTCCAATCTAGTAAGCCAGTAATGATATATGCATCTGTGTGTTATTAAATAAGCATTTTATTTACAATTTGCTTTCACCTCTTCTAGAACCTAGGGTTTCAAAATTGCTGAGTAATATTTTCTACTTACCTTTATTTCTTAGATGCAAGTCACCAAATTTTACTCTGCAGATAAACGTAAAAGGAAATACAGCTTTTTTTTTTTTTACTACCATAGAGCTCCTGAGTAATATAAGAATTAGTGGAGCCTGTGTTTGAGACATTTATGTACAAGACCCTAACATATCCTATGAAATACTGTTATTTAAAATTTAAATATCTAAGGTTACAAAGGAGATCATTATTAAGGCAGAACTCCCCCTGGTAGGCTGCATAGGAGCCAGAGTTTATATTTAGACAGTGGTTCTCCCAATGTAAAATTACTAATTCTGGGCAGCTGAATGGTTCTACAGACTAATGGAGTGGATAAGCAGATACACTAATAAGAAAAAAAAAAAAACTTCCTGAGAATTTCTGAGAGCTTTTACAGTGTGAAAATTGTCCTCTCTTTTTCTCTCTCCTTGTAACTAGAAGGAATGTGTTTTATATCAGCAGGGATTAATAGAAGAGTGAAAAGCAAAGTCCCTGGATTGTAAGATCATGTTTCATACTTTAAAGAGCTTTAAGGAATAACAGGGAAAATAAAATATAAAGCTTTACAAAAAATCTTGTGGCTAGTGATGTAGCACCCACCACAGAAACTAGTTTATTTCTAGGCTAGTTTATTCCTAGGAAATAAATTAATGTAGCTGAGGTTACATTTTTCTGTCACTGACATATTCTGCTTGTAATTTTCCATTAGCAATGTTTTGAACTTTATCACTATTAAAGAAATTAAGCACTACATCGTTTTCTTCCCCTTTCTGCTAATCAATGTTTCAGATTAGATTTTTTAAATGCTCTTTTTTAGTGAAAGTAAAGCTTATTTACAGAATTTTAAATAAGGCTGTTAGAAATATTACAAATGATGGTTTCATAGAGGGTATTATCTGCTTTCTTAAAAACTGGTACAAACAATGAGGCTAAAATGCCCAATAGCAAGATGGAACATCTCCAACAGAAGTTGGTTGACTTTCTGGTTTGAAATAGTATGCGTATACATTCCAGTCATTTCAGGCAATGCTAAAAGGGGTATGTGATAATTTTTAAAGCAAAACTCCACTAACTTACTGAAAGCAATTGGGCCCAAACACAGTGGCGAGATTGTGGACATTCATGCGATTCTGCACATGGTGCTTGGCTACCTTTGTCAAGAACTGGCAGAGGTACTTGAGGAGGCAGTAGTGCGTGTCTGGCAGCTCTTTTATTAAGGCTCTTAAGCTATTCTCCTGAGCATCATTTCTGTCATCTGAAAAGAAAAATAAAAAATGTACTCAGGCATATTTCACAGTGACAATAACAAAAAAACACAGGTATTTAAATTCTAACACTTTGTTCAGAAAAAAGATTCATGAAGACTGAGATAGGCCATCAAAAAGAGCACTGTTGGCCTTAGCCAGTTTTGCTCAGTGGATAGAGCATCAGCCTGTGGACCAAAGTCCCAGTTTCGATTCTGATCTAGGGCACGTACCTTGAGGCTGCAGGTTCCTCCCCAGCCAGGGGCCTGGTAGGGGCTCTTGCAGGAGGCAACCAATCTCGATGTGTTTCTCTCACATGTGTTTCTCTCTGTCTTTCCCTCTCTCTTCCACTCTCCCTACCAACAATGGAATCCATGGGTGAAGACTAACAAAACAAAATAAATAAAGCGCACTCACTTTTGCTTTTCCTATACTCCTTAAGCATTTAACTGTTTGTAATGTTAAAGAATTCCTAACTTATTCAAGACATGCTGAAAACCAAGAGCTTTATTCACTGCATGAAATGGGTTCCTTTAAGTGAAAAGATGTAAGTTCTTGACTTAAGAAGAAAAATCATATGCTGAGGTTGCTAAGATCCACTGGTAGAGTAAGAACAAATCTTGTATTTCTGAAACTGTGAAGAAGTGAAAAGGAATTCATGCTAGTATTTCCTTGCACCTCAAACTCCAAACGTGATGGCCACAATACATTAAGTGCTTAGTTAAGATGGGAAAGCATTAAATGTCTTCAGGGTAGAAGACATGAACAGAAAACATGTTTCAGTGGATAACAACAACAGTGCTGCACCAGAAAGCATTGAACCTACAGACATTAGCAGGGGACCGACTCACTGTGATAAGTAACACTAAGCCATTTACTGAAAGAAAGGAAACATTACACAGAAAGAAGTCTGGACTGAAAAATATAAAAATTACTGGAGAGAAAGAGACCAAATTCACAAAACTTTTATTAGAGTATAGCATGATTAGTCTATTTTATTACTTGTTATTACTGTTGTTAATATCTTACTGTGTCTAATTTATAAATTTACCATATGTATATATGTATAGGAAAAAACATAGTTGTATAGGGTTTGGTACCATCTGCAGGTTCAGGCATCTACTGGGGAGGAGGGGGTGTTCAATGTATCCTCCTTGAATATGGGGAGACTAGATTGCTATACCTATGTGATCTTAGAGTTTATAGATTCTGTTTCCTTATTTATAAATGATAATATTAACTATCTATAGGATTGTGATGGGGATTAAATGACATGATACTTGTAAAGTACTTAAAAAAGTAACTGATGCATACTAAATGCTATAAGTATTAATAACTCCTTTTACTTTACCTCTATTGGGGTGTGATTTTATGATCACACTGAGGTTGAGATGAAATGCCTTTAATAGGAGCCCATTTCACCTTCATGAATGTTAGAATAAGTGATGCTACTGAAGCAATGCCAGAAATGTGTAGATTCCCATCTTTGTTAGGACCATTTTGGAGAACATTCTATTGATAATCAGAATTATTTCTTACTGACCACAAATAATATGATCCAATAAACTAATTTTTAGGGTGAAATAAATTTCTTGATAATAGAGGCTTTTCATATTAACTTAATTTACTTTTAAATATGAAATAAATCATATTAAAATACTTTGATAATCCACGTAGTATGTTGCTTTGGTGACATTCTTTCCCATTGCACAAAGATCTTGACTAGCAAAGTCAAGATTTACTTGACTAGCAGCAAGAAAGGGAAATAACTAAGTTTGGAGGTGATTAAAAACTAATTAAGGACTAATCATTTCTCATATCTGTATATTAGAGCGATAAATAACTATGAAGAGAAAATGTAATTTTATTTTGCCTTTTTTATTTTTTACAGTGATGAATCCAAAGTGAGTCTGGACGTCGGCCTGTGGATTGATAAGTCCCAGGTTCGATTCTGGTCCAGGGCATGTTCATTGGTTGGGGGACATTCCCAGTGGGGGACGTGCGGGAGGCAGCTGATCAATGTTTCTGACTCTCTATCCCTCTCCCTTACTCTCTGTCAAAAAACCAAAGTGAGTCTCGATATTTTCATGGGTGTTTTCCCTGTTTAAAACTGTGGTTTACACTATCCTGACTTCTTTGCTCATTATTTTCTTGCTTCCATTGTGATTGTATATTTATGTTCTGAGGTGTCTTTATAAAAAGTTATTGCTGGGCCGAAACCGGTGTGGCTCAGTGGATAGAGTGTCAGCCTGTGGACTGAAAGGTCCTGGGTTCGATTCCAGTCAAGGGCATGTACCTTGGTTGTGGGCACATCCCCACTAGGGGATATGCAGGAGGCAGCTGATCGAAGTTTCTCTCTCATGGATGTTTCTGGCTCTCTGTCCCTCTCCCTTCCTCTCTATAAAAAGTCAATAAAATATATTTTTAAAAACGTTATTGCTGGAAGCAATTTATTACTAAGCTTTATTCATGTTTAACAGCCCTGAAAATGAATGGGCTGCCGGCCTCTGTCTGAAATGAAATATCAAACACTTGCATGTGAAGACACCTCATCAAATAAAATAAATTATCAAATAGTTATGAATTTATGACAATAACATCTTTAAGAATGTAGCACTTTCATCATTTACTTCCAATTTTTGAAATGCAATAAATAATCTTCCCCCAAAAATAAAATAGACAAATAGTAGGAATGAAAACAGATATATTCCAAGACTCTCAAGCTTATTAAAGTAATATTAAATCCTTCATGGCATGAATGGAAAAATCACTAAGCTTATTCCCAAAAAACAAAAGTAATTGAGGAAAATGTCTTGTCTTTATCTCATTCTATGCCCCCAAATTTTCATTTCCTCTGATGGAAGATGGATTCACTGATTCACTCACTGGGCAAGAATCTTGAGTGTCCTCTACTTCAGTGGCTTTACAACTGTGTACCACATTCGAACCTTCAATAATCACAATGTACCTCCTGAATCTTACTTTAAAGACTAGTGACCTGGTGCACGAAGTTTGTTTACATTAAAAGGGGATTAATTAGAGGAAATAATTTAATATTGTTATTTGTCCTTTCTCTATAATAGAAGTGTCAGAGACTAAAGAAAATTAGTAAAATGTATATGAAAATCTTCCTCCTGTCAGAGTCTGGGGTACAACTTGGGATCCAGAGTCAAGACCCCGCCCACCCAAATGCACCTCAAAATCACATGAGACCCAGACCCGATGCCCCCGCCCTCCATTAGGCTAGATCCAGACCCGGCCAATCCCACCATTGTCAAGCCATGCCGGGCAGGGGGGGCAGCCTCAGGTCCCTGGGCAAGCCCCGCTGGGCGGGGGCATGGCTTGAGTTCCCCTGTCAAGACCAGCCAGGCAGAGGGTTGCAGCCTCAGGTCTCAGGTCCCCTAGCCCAGCCCCAGGATGGGAAGTGCACCTTGAGGTCCCCCATCAAGCCCTGCCAGGCAGGGGTCGTGGCCTCAGGTCCCCTGGCCTGGCACTGGGGCAGGGGGTACGGCCTGAGGTTCCCTGTCAAGCCCTGCTAAGGGGGAGGGCCTATAGCCTGAGGTCCCCCATCAAGCCCCATGGAGGCGGGGGAGGCTCTAGCCTCAGGTCCCTGCTGATTGCTTATTAAGACTCCTTATGCAAACTTGGCCTCAGCTGTGGGTACAGTCATCTTTGTGATGGAATGATGGTCAATTAGCATATTCCCTCTTTATTAAATAGGATATTGACAGTGCAGTAAAGGCTTTTCTTTATTAGCATATTCCTTCTCCTCTCTTTTCATACTGATTAACTATGTGCTAACATACTGAGAATCTGTGTTTGCACTGCCTTCCAGAAATATGTGGTAAATGGCACCATTTATAGCAAGACTTCCTACACAAGAGAATCATCATGGCTCGACTCCTGGGGAGAAGCCTGTAGGAGAATGCCCAGCATAGTACTGAGTCTGGGGGTCTGGGTGCAAATGTGCCTGATAAGCAGATGCCTTTCATGTTTGTGAGAAACACAGTTCATAATAATTACTTTATTATTACTTTCATTATCTTTTGATTTGCTGATACCTAAATATAATAAATACTACCTATTCACTCATGTTCTTGCATTTATATTGGTAATTACAATGGCTCCGTCCAGTTTTCACATTAAAAAAAAAAAGAATTAGCGGTGCTTCTATTTTTACACACATTAATTCATGATATATACTTATTGCACACCATCTGTAATATGTCCAAGTGTTTTCTATGTTCCTGACAATCCTGAAGATACAGCATTGAACAAAAGAAACTTCATGCTTTTATGAAACATATTCATATCAAGGGGAGAGACAGTAACATAACACCCTGAACAAATATAAAGCAAAGTAAGGGGAAATAAAGCCGAGTTATATAGGGGTGGGGAATGTTATTTTATGTAACAGAGTCAGCGGGTCAGGGAAGGCCTCTCTAACATAGGACGGCTATGCAGAGAGCTGAAGGAAAGAAGGAAGTGCATTCTAAGCAATGAAAAGGGGGTCGTGCTGGGGCCTGGGGCCATGTGGTATAGGTGGGAGCGTGGTAGGAAATAAAGTCAGGAGACTGTGTGTGGGAGGACTAGGGCAGGTGAACACAGTCTTATTTTAAGGCATGGCCTCGCCCCCACTCCCTGCTGTCACCCTGAGTGAGGGTTTTGAGCTGTGGGGGGATGTGACTTTAGAGGGCCACTCCAGCTACTGTGCTGAGTCTAGGCTCTAAGGGGCAAAGTCGAAAGCAAGGAGACTAGGTAGGGGACTACTGTGACAGTATAGAAAAGAAAAAGCCGCTGGCCCTGGGTCAGGTGGATAGCAGTGAGATGGTAAGACATGCGCAGATTCTGGATAAAGTTTCAATGTTTGTTCTACATGTGGAAGTTGATTTATCTATGAAAAACACATGTATGAAACAATCTTTCAAGAGGTCTTTAATGACTGGTTTATTCTGTGCTAGGCAAAATTCTAGGCATTTGTGATGCAGCAGCAAGCAAAACAAACCAACCCCTACCTGCATGGAGCTTAGAGTCTAGTGGGTGAGATGTTAAACAATAAGTATAGTAATAGGACTGGGGGAGCTGGGAGTACCAGCCCGGTGAGGGATGGTGACTGAAATTATAAATAAGATTGTTAGAAAGGCCTCATTGAGAATGTGTCTGATGTTTGTAGGCAGTTTAAGTTAAAAAATAAAAATCCACAAACTGGCAAATGTGAGCTCACAGTTGGAGGTTGAGTTTAAATGTCTTTTAATACCCCTCAATCAATTCCTTGCATATAAAAAATGGTTAAGAAATAGTTTTAGCCCTGGCCAGTGTTGTTCAGTGGTTAGAACATCAGCCCATGTACCAAAGGGTCGTGGTTTCGATTTTTGGTCAAGGGCAGGCACCTAAGTTACAGGTTTGCTCCCCACCCTAGAAGGGACATGTGTGAGAGGCAACCAATTGATGTGTCTCTCACACAGCAATGTTTCTCTTTCTTTCTGCCTCCTCTACCTACCACTCTCTCTAAAAAGTCAATGGAAAAAAAATCCTCAGGTGAGGATTAAAAAAAAGATAGCTTTAATAGATTTATACACACTTATGATGCACTTTTAAGACACAGTAAGACAAAATAGTATAGGAATTAAGAAACTTCTATATTACGAATATATCTAAAAGAAATGTGGAATAATTTAATCTATTTAAAGAACTAGCTGTTTCAAAGTGTTAAGTCAGAATTGGATTAAAGAGATTTATTTAAATGAAAAGAAAAGAGTTATTTGGTGGTAGGAGAGTAAGGATACTCAGCAATCAAATTCCACAGGAGGGTCTCAGACATGGAAGTACACATATCTCTGAAGCTGTTTAAAATATTTTACCTACTTGAAACCTCAAGTTATTTCTATGAATTGGAATAAAAATTACAATGTTTTAATTCATGGGTCTGGAAAATTTAAGAAAAGTTTGCAGATGGAGTAATGGTTAATAATTGAAATAGCTATCATTTTCCTTAATAACAACTTTTACCTAGGACAAGAACTAACTATCTCTTTTAGGGAAAAGTGCCACTTCAAATTATTCAAGTTTTCTTGAAAGATTTCATTCATCGTTGGCTAAATCTGACCCATTTCTCAAGCAAAGACACAAACATTCAACTAGCAGTACATACACAGTACACAGAGAAAATTAGTCAGCACTTAAAGAAGACTGTACCATAAAAACTTCTGTTCCAGAGTAAGCAGCAACCAGTGAACCATGCAACAAGTATTTGCTCTCGTTAAAAAAGATTATAAGCATCATCAGTAGTGCTGGACCCACATCACATGATGACACCTAAATCTAACCTGGACATTTACCTTAGTGCTTGTCACGTGCTCTGACTTTTCACTGGCCATGAAGTTATACTGTACTTACAATTTTAGCTTCAAGGAGAAAAAAATAAAACTGAATGCTAATCTCTATCATGATATATCTCAAAGCCATGAGGTCAGTCATTAAAAGAAACAAAATACTTAGCCTCATGGCGCCAGATTTATTGAAGTAGCCTTATTATTTCCTCATTAAGCCTCACAAAAGGATTTATGAAAACTTGCTAATCAATTAGACAGAACAAGGAGCTGTTGCTGACTTTGGAGATAAAGAGAGGGCATAAGGCCAAGAATGTAGACAGCCCCTAGAAACTAAGGAGACGCCAGCAAGGACACAAGGACCTCAGTCCTACAACTACGTGGCACTGAAGACTGCTAACGACCTGAATGGGCCTGGTCGGGTAAGAATGCAGGCTGACATACACCTTGATTTTAGTCTTGTGAGCCCTGAAATAGAGAAACTAGCTGAGCCTTCACACCCCACACTAGTGAGATAATAAACGTATGCTTGCTGTTTTAAGTCGCTAAGTCTGTGGTAAAGTGGCAATAGGAATCTAACACATCCCACTTAGAGACAACTAGCCTGAAACAGAGATGAAAACTTGTTCATATCCACACAACCGCCACAGAGCTCAACTGCAGTTCAAATCCGGGCAGTGCACATGAGTTCATCAATGTACTCTCACAGAATTAGCTGTTTCATACATGTCAATATTTTTTAAATGTTTTCTGAATCAACAGATAAATAAGCAAAATTGATGAATAGTAGTGGGTAGGAATCCTAATTCATTATAGCTTCTTTAGGTCCTGGGATATGTGTGTGTGGGGAACATTTTAATAAAAGCCTACAAGAATGTTGGATAAAAATATTTTCTAAGATATCTATTTCTGTGTCCTATCTAATAAAATAGTAATATGCAAATTAACCATCACTCCACGACAAAATGGTAGCCCCCATAGCCACAAGATGGCGGCGCCCAGTCCCCTCAACCCCGCTGCTGCAGTGTCTGGGCCTGTCAGCCCCGCTGGGGTTCGTGGGGCCCAAGCAGTGAGGCTGGATTCGCCCAAGACATGGCAGACAGAGCCCAGACTGCAGGGCTTGTGGGCTTCCTTAGCGAGGCAGTGGGAAAGACTCAGGCCTGACAGACAGAGCCCAGACAGCAGGGCTTGAGGGCTTCCTGAGCATGGCGGTGGGAAAGACCCAGGTCTGGCTGACAGAGCATGGACAGTAGGGCTTGAGGGCTTTCTTAGCGTAGAGGTGGCGGAAACACCCAGGCCCAGCAGACAGAGCCCAGATAGCAGGGCTTGTGGGCTTCCTTAGGATAGACAGTGGGGAAGACCCAAGCCTGGCAGACAGAGCCAGGACAGCAGGGCTTGGGAGCTTCCTTGGCACGGCAGTGGGGAAGACCCAGACCTGGCAGACAGAGCACAGTGCAGGGCACTGGGGCTTCTTTTGCATGGCACATGGTGGTGGCAGGCAGAGAGCGGACAGCAGGGCATGGGGGTTTCATCTCCATGGCTGTGGTGAAATCCCCTGCAGAGAGCAGAGAACCACAGGGAGTGGGCCTAAGCTATCAGTAGGACATCCCCTGAGAGCTCTTGGATTGTAGAGGGTGCAGGTTGGGCTGAAGGACCCCCGTGCATGAATTTCACACACATACACACAGGGAATATGCTAATTAGGCAGGCATCACAACTGCTCAGGAAGAGCTGCATGTGCAGACAGGTGGGAGGGGACTGCATGCCACCCCCAGCTCCAGGGGCAGCAGGGAGGCTGGGGCTGGAGGCAGGCCAGAGTGGAGACACAACATACAGGAGTGCCTGTCCCCACCCCAGCAGACACAACACGGAGGCCAGCGCTGCCTGGGTCAGGCGTGGGTCCCCCCCTTCCCCCCCATCTCCCAAGGGGTGTCTCCTTGCACAGCGGGAGGTGGGGCGCCGCCTCATGAGATTTTAGTCGCATGCTAGGCCTCTAGTGTGACAATAAAAAATGTGAATTACATTTCTTTCTAAATATGCATTCACAGAAGAATGCAAAAAACAACCACAAACTGCCTCTGCATTTCATTCTCCAGAAGTAAAATCATTTCTTTAGACTCTAAAGTTTAGAGTGAAGAGAAGCTTCATAATCACGTCTTACAACTAATGGAATTTGTACTTTTCATGATTTTATAGCTCTATTGCAACCCTTGCCCATGACAAAGTTCTTTCTCAGAGGCCTCACACAAATTTATCAAAGGGCAGGATGATAAAGTGACTAATAAAAATTAATTAGTCTTTTCTTAGACACTATTAATGAAACTACCAATCTTACTCTTCTGATTAGATTCTGGAAGATGCAGAAGTGTGTGTATTGCTAAAGTTAGCCAGTATCCACACTCAACCCCTGCTCCCAGAATGAATCTGCATGCTGACTCACACCATTAATATTTGCTCAAAGTAACATGTAGGCAAAGGCCTGTAGGCCGAGCAGAGAATTTGTGAGGCTTTACATTTCAGTCCTACAACAAAAACTAACTCCTGATGATATGTAAATAGTAGGCCAGCTAAATCTGTTCTGAGGGCATTTACTGAGTGCTGAATACTTGCCAGGGGAAACAGGTGGCACAGATAAAAATATAAGAAACATATAAAATAATCTATCTAAACCTCCAAACTGGAAGATCAAATCTAGGTTAGCTGTTAGACAAGCATTTAACAGCTGAAGAACGTGTTTATGTGGGATGCCAGTACACAGCAGAACAGGAAAAACAATCACAGCACACAGAAACGGGCGCCTCTGAATATATAACATGCTAATCCTGAACAATAAGGCACCATCCCAGCTAAATAAAACTTAGCTGCTTGGCTTTCCCTAGGAATCTAGTGCTATATTAATGTGTGTGTGTGGGGGGGGGGGGGGCAAGATGGGGGGATTATACACATCTTACTAAGTAGTTAATAGGAAAAACATGTCACCACTTATCCTTCCCCCAAGAGATTTAGCTGACATTGCTCAAGCTGTTTGTGGACTGATTTGGTGTCCTTTGAGTTAACCATGAAGCCCAGAGTTAAGCCCAGAGATATTTAAGTCTATTTTGAAGGTCTCTTCTTTCTCCATTAAGTCTTCAAATTTCGTATGGACTCAATGAAAAAATTGGTTATGACCATGGGTTCAGAAAAGTAGGTGTTTACAATGTAGCTGAATGGAATTAGGACAGATTTATGGGTGGTTAGCAAACTAATCATTTGACATACTTTCAATTTGATATTCTTTAAGCAAATTTTCAATATTTCTTTTAAGTGAGTTGCATACCTTTTTTAAAAAAAAATATGAAACACTTCATGAATTTGCGTGTTATCCTTGCACAGGATCCATACTAATCTTCTCTGTATCCTTCCAATTTTAGTATATGTGCTGCCAAAGCAAGCACAAATTGCATATTTTTAAAGATAATTCATTTGCTGGCTGTACTCTCTTCCAGCTCAATCCAAATAAGATACTTCTCACATGAAAGCATGAATGAAAAATGCAGAATTTACTGAGGATTTTACTCAGTTCATAATAATTAATTCCAAAATTCCCTAATAGACCTTATCTCTTGGCCTTGAAGGGGCTTGGTCTCCTCTCCCTTCTTCCTCTGCAGGCCCATAATCTTCCTGCTACTACAAAATTCTATTGCCTAAAATAAAAAACAAATAACAATAGGTGTTGGCAGAATGTAGAGAAATTAAAACTCTCCTTCATTATTGATGGGAATGTAAAATAGTTCAATTACTTTGGAAAATTGTTCCTTAAATGTTAAACATAAAGTTACCATTTGACCCAGCAAATCCACTCCTAGGCAGTTACTCAAGAGAAATGAAAGCACATAAGAATTTGTAGGTAAGTGTTCCTAACAGCACAGCTAGTCAAAAGGTTATGTCCATATAAGACCATGTAAATATGTGTTTATAACAGCATTATTCATAATAACCAAAAGGTGAAAAAGGCCCAAAGTCTATCAATGAATGAATGGATAACTAAAGTGTGGTACAGTCATGCAGGGAATATTAACCAGCCATAAAGAGGAAGGAAGTGCTGATATATGTTCCAACAAGAATGGACCTTGTAACTTATACTAAGTGAAAGAAGTCAGTCACAAGAAAACCACACGGTGTGTGATTCCATTTATCGGAAATGTCCATAATAGGCAATCTATATAGACAGATTTGCCCAGGACTGGGGAAAGTGGAGGGGCAGAGGGGAGAAGGAGGAAGAAATGGGGAGTGCCTGCTAATATACTCCCAGTTTGTTTCTGAAGTGATTAAAATGTTCTAAAACCAGATGTGGTGACAGTTGCACTCTGAATACACTAAGAATCACTAAATCATACACTTTTAAAAAAGGGTCAATTTTATGATGTGTAAATTATATCTCAATAAACCTCTTAAAAGGAAATTCTGTTTGCTTTAAAATCAAATATAGGGGAAAAAAAGTCAGAGAAGTTACAGCTAAAGATAAGTTTATCTACTTTTCTCCTAATAACTCACTAAAATGAGAATAAAACATTTTTAAATGTATAATAATCTGTCAAGAATAAAGAGAACTGAAAGGAGGACAGTAGATGAAAGACTTCAACAAATTTACATGCACACATGCACACAGGCACACATACTTCCAGACTAGCTCTAATGCAGAATTTTGCTTAGCCATGGCTTCTCTTTCAGAATTTGCATAATCCCACTCATTACTTTTTACTATCTCACAGCATCAAAGGGGAAAAAAAGATTTATATATGTGCTCTGTACAGAAAAGACAATCTAGTTATCAGTATATACAATTTTAGAGATTACAGAGTATCATAAACACAAATAAGGTTTTTCCTGTCACGTGGATCTGATAGAAGCAGAACCAAGAGGAATGTCATCAAAATGTATGGAGTCACATGTGGAAACCTGGGCTTCCTGGCACCACATCTGCAACTCATTCCAGTGCAGGTTTCACAATCTGAATGATTGGCACATTGGGCAGAAATTCCAATGGCAACCTTTTAATTCTATTCTACATTTAGATCTTTATCCAGAAGAAAAGAATAGTTTATATACTTGCTATTGCTTATAAAATGCCTAAAGGCACAAACTGAAAATGAAAAAGGCTTAAACTTGGAGTTTAATATAATGATTCTGTTTTTCATAGACACAGAAACTTGTGAAGGTTTAATAATTTCAAAAGGAACTTCTCAGTAAGAAGAAATTAACCTAGGGTAGGAAATATGTCATGTACTTCCTATGGAGCTCACACTATCCAAAGTGTGATGACTTAATTAGTATCATAACTAGCCATCATCTGCAAGGTAAAAACCACTCAGCTGATTGCAAGCAATGCAAGTGTTATCAGGATATGCAGTATGGATAAAAGACAAGCTTGACTCAAACTTTCTGAGTGAATTCCTCACATAATGAAGAAAAGAAGAACTCAAGGCTCAAGCACAAGTCAGCTTATTAAATTAGATTTCTTTACAATTGGACATTGTACTCATAAATAATGGCCCTACTGTAAGAGTGCTTTTCTTAAGAAAAACAGTTACTGTTTAAATTATCAAACACTCATAAACTAAAACTCACAGGCATTTCATTCTCACATATTGTTTACATAAGCTATTATAAAATTCTGTTCCATTTAAAATCAAGTAAGGGGAGGCAAAGGATAATGTCCATTTAAAGAAGGAGTGATTGAAGAAACCAAGATGGTGGCATAGGTGAACACTTAAACTGCTGCCTTGCACAACAATTTCAAAACTACAGCTAAAATACAGAACAAAGATCATCCACAACCACAGGAAAGCTGGCTGAGTGAAATTCTACAACAGAAGGAAAGAGAGGGGCTCATGGAGACTCAGAGGAGCTGCAAAAAGTTGAGGTACAGAGATATGCACGTGGAGAGGACGGGTGGAGGAGTGCCTGGCTGGCTTCCTCTAGCAGGAGGGAGACACAAACTACTGACTGCACTGAACTCCAGTTCCAGGCAAGATTCATATGGGGGGAGTCTGGACTGTCGGGAAAAGGGAGGAGTGCACGGAAACTTAGGGGAGCTGCAAAAGGTGGAGGTCTAGAGGCGCACATATGAGTGCAAGCAGAGAGGACTGACTGCTGATTGTGCTGCTGGCTTTCTCTAGCGTCAAGAAACTTCCCGACTACACTGAATTCCAGTTCCGACTGCACTGAATACCAGTTTCGGGCGAGACCCTGGGGATCCAGACTCATACGAGTCCCTGCAGTGCACGGAAACTCAGGGGAGCCGTGAAAGGAAAAGGTCTGGAGGCATGAGAGCATGAGTGCGCACAGAGAGGACTGCAGTGATTACCAAGGGACACTGAGACCCAGGGGCTTCATAGGGAAGCCAAGGCTGTCTGCTCAGCCCTGAGACACTGCCCCATCCAAGCCGAGCACAGGGGCTTTTGCAATTTTGCAAGTCTTGTATCATAAGGCTGACTCCAGTACAGAAGTTCTCTCGGCATAGACACAGCTAATCCTCACAGCCAATTGGCCTGGGGATCAATTCCCCCCAGTGATACCAACAACAATCAAGACTAACTATAACAAAGCTGTATACACAGTCTACAAAGTGTGCACCAAGAGTGTCCACCTCAGGTAACTAGGGAGGCAGAGCTACCAGGCCAAATAGGACAACTGGCACACAAAGCTCCCCTACTAACTCAGGAAAGCAGTGAAAATGCGGAGACAAAGACAAAGTTCACAAACAAAAGAAATGGAGGAAAACAAATGACTGGTTATAGAGTTCAAGACCATGGTTATAAGGTTTTTCAAGAATTTCCCAGAAAAGGTCAATAAAGTTAGCGAGACCCAAGAGGATATGAAAAAGGACCAATTAGAAATTAAACATACACTGACTGAAATAAAAATATTATACAGAGACCTAATAGTAGACTAGAGGAATGCAAGAATCAAGTCAAAGATTTGAAATACAAAGAAGCAGAAAACACTCCACTAGAAAAGAAAAAAGAATACAAAAATGTGAAGATAGTGTAAGGAGCCTCTGGGACAACTTCAAGCTTACCAACATCAGAATTATGGGGGTACCAGAAAAAGAGAGAGAGAGAGCAAGATTCCGAAAACCTATTTGAAGAAATAATGACCAAAAATTTCCCACAGCTGGTGAAAGACATAGACTTACAAGTCCAGGAAGCACACAGAACCCCAAATAAAAGGAATCCAAAGAGGACCACACCAAGACACATCATAATTAAAATGCCAAGAGCAAAAGACGAAGAGAGAATATTAAAAGCAGCAAGAGAAAAACAGTTAATTACCTACAAGGGAACACCCAAAGGATTGTCAGCTGATTTCTCAACAGAAACTATGCAGGCCAGATGGAAGTGGCAAGAAATATTCAAAGTGATGAATAGCAATAACCTATAACCAAGACTACTCTACCCAGCAAAGCTATCATTCAGAATTGAAGGGCAGATAAAGAGCTTCACAGATAAGAAAAAGCTAAAGGAGTTCATCACCACCAAACCAGTATTATATGAAATGCTGAAAGATACTCTTTAGGAAGAGGAAGAAGAAAAAGGTAAAGATAAAAGTCATGAACAACAAATACATATCTATCAACAAGTGAATCTAAAAATCAAGTGAATTAAAAATCTGATGAACAGAATAAACTGGTGAATATAATAGAATCAGGGGAATAGAAAGGGAGTGGACTGACAATTCTCAGGGGAAAGGGGTGAGGGAAATATGGGAAGAGACTGGACAAAAATCGTATACCTGTGGATGAGGACAGTGGCAGGAAGGTAAGGGCAGAGGGTGGGGTGGGAACCGGGTGGAGGGGAGCTATGGGGGTGTGGGGAGGAACAATTGTAATAATGTGAACAATAAAAATTTATTAAATTTTTAAAAAAGGGATGATCACATATTCTTTGCAAGATTCCATTATAATGGCAATAAAATAATATTCAAAAAGCATAAGCAGAGAAGACAGAAGTAGATGAGATTGCAAAGACGTTTGGAAGTGAATGCAAATGACTGAAGAGAGATGGTTCCAAAGCCTGTCAGTCTCCAGAGAGCTTACCACCACTCATGCATTTGGGCAAGTGTATAATTAGGTAGGGATACTGAGGCTTAGTCTCTGGGTATCACTGGATTCCTGGATACTTAAGGCAGCAAAGGGTTATAGTGAAGAACCACTTGAAAATATGAGAATCAGTGAAAATCTGCTAGGAAATAATGGGACTATATCACATTAGGGCTGGTGCTGGGATCAAGAGAATATAAATAAAATACTTGTTAGGTTTTAAACTATATAAATAAAACATCTGCTAGACATTAAACCAAACAATGGGTAATCTACTGTCACAGCAAGTAATAAATTATCAAAGAGAATCAATGTTAAAACATAAACTACAAACACAAAAAAATTATCTATACAAATTAAGAAAACACATCCCAGTAAAATTTTTCTCACGGATTTTGGAATAATTCTTTACTCTTATCTGTGCTAGCCATTAAAGATTTCCAAGACAAAAACATCAATTCTGTAACAATAATTTCCATCCCAGAGACCACCTAAGTAGCATCCACTGTAGGCTCTTTACTAATTAATTTTTACTCTGTACACTTACCAAATTGTGATACATTTTTGTCTTTTTCTTTTTTTTAAACTGTGATACATTTTTTGTAATATTTTTATTGATTTCAAAAAGGAAGGGAGAGATAGAAACATAATTGATGAGATGAGAGAGAGTCATTGATCAGCTACCTCCTGCAAGCCCATACTGGGGATTGAACTTGCAACCCGGGGATGTGCCCTGACCGGGAACTGGCACCTGCTGGTTCATAGATCAATGCTCAACCACTGAGCAATGCCAGAGGGGTGTGTCGTACCTTTTAAAATCATAGTGTTATGCACTGAATTCTGTCCCTACAAAATTCACAGGTTACAGCCCTACTCATCCCCAGTGTGACTGTATGTGAAGATAGGGCCTATAAGAAGACAATTAAGGTTACATAGGGCATAGAAGTAAGGCTCTAAGAAGGGAAAGAGAGACATTAGGAGAACATGCACACAGAGAAAATGACAAGTGAAGGCACAGTGAGAAGGCACCATCTGCAAGCCAAGGAGCGAAATCTTACCAGGAACCACCCCTGCCAGCACCCTGAATCACGGACTTTGAGCCTCCAGAACTGTGAGGAAATAAATTTCTTTTGGGTAAACCCTCCATCCAGTCTGTGGCATTCTGCTATGGCAGCCCAAGCTGACTAATGCATAATATATGTTGGGAAAAGTGTGGGCTTTGCCGTGAGGCAGTTCCCAATTTGTTACAAAGTAACTAACTTAGCCCCACTGAGCTTCACTTTCCTTATTCACTGAAATACAATGGACCCTTGCATAACACGGGTTTGAACTGCATGAGTCCTTTATATGTGTGTTCTCCTCCCAACCCTCTTGTAAATACTGTAAATGTATTTTCTTTTCATTATTTTCTTAATAACATTTTCTTTTGTCTTGCTATCTTTATTATTAGAATACAGTATATAATACATATAAATAGAAAATATGTTAACTGACTGCTTCTGTGATTGGTAAGGCTTCCGGTCAACAGTGGGCTATTAGCCATTAAGTTTTGGGAAAGTCAGAAGCTATACATAGAGCCCTAGCCAGGTAGCTCAATTGCTTGGAGTGTTCTCCCAATATGCCAAGGTTGCAGGTTTGATCTATAGTCAGGGCACATACAAGAAGCAATCAGTGAAAACAAATAATTGGAGCAACAAATCTATGTTTCTATCTCTCTCTCATATCAATAAATATATTTTTTAAAAAACCCTGTATGGGGATTTCCAACTGTGCAGGGGGTTGATGCCCCTAACCCTGCACTGGTCAAGGTTAACTGTATTTGCAGTAGTAGTTGTAATGGATTGAGAAGTCACACATACTTAAAGCATCTAGGTACAATCTTGGCACAGAATAGGCACTTACAGCAGGAGGGAACATACATAAAATTAGCTTCCTGTCATCTCTTTATAGCTATAATATTCAGAATACTAAGTATGAAGACTGATAAGTTTATGTAGATGACTATGAAATTCATATCTTTAGCCTTAATCCCCCATCTCCTAAGCACTTACATTCATTTTATTCATCATGGCCCCATAATTAACTTTCCCTCTTCATTTCCATTATTTGTATTAACTGACCAATTGTCTGGATGCCACATCAAGATCTCTCTTTCTTAAATAAAAGCAGTTGGACCTAACCGGTTGGCTCAGTGGATAGAGTGTTGGCCAACAGACTGAAGGGTCCAGGTTTGATTCCAGTCAAAGGCAAGTACCTTGGTTGCGGACACATCTCCTGTAGGGGGTGTGCAGGAGGCAGCTGATGGATGTTTCTCTCTCATAGAACTTTCTAATTCTCTATCCCTCTCCCTTCCTCTCTGTAAAAATTCAATAAAAAACAAACAAAAACCAGCTGGAACGCTGAGATAAAGATTTATATTTAAAATTGTTTTTCTTAAAATAAAAAATACAATAAAAGAAAAATTAGATTACCAAAAAAAAGGGACCCCACAAAGAGCATACATCTGATCCTACCAAGCTAACAGCATGAGTCTTTGGGCTAAATCCCAAATTCACCTGAAGGTAGGGAGGAAGAATTAGTCAGCCACAGAAGGTTCCTAGAAAGTGGAAGACTGCTTCTTCTTTTCAGGACAAAAGATCAGGTTTGACTGGCTGAAGCATTTTAAAAGTAAAGGCCCCACCCTAGGTATAAATAGAAAAGATTTGAATTCCTAAAAAATAATATCTGCCTTGGGGCTTGTCAAAGTATAGGTCTGCATCAGCTCTCCTTGGTGCTAATTCAACCTTGTCTTAAAATTTCCTAATTAGTTAATTTCCACTCATGGCAGTCTGACAAACCCTCTTTGCCAGGGTGGCTCTTCCTTATATAATTATGGGATAGAAATATTTGCATTTATATTACAGATTTTTTGGTAGGGAACATTCACAGAAAGGGATTTCTAGTTAATCCTAAATTAAATTAATCCTATCCTAAAATCTTTTTATTGTTTGCAATTCATATCTATTCCCCAAACACACCTGAGACTATAAAAAGAGAAGACATATATTAATGGCCCACCAAGATAAGAATAAAGGATCAAAGGCATGGAATATAGCCAAACTGAGATAATTACTATAAAAGCCTCAATTAAGGAAGGCGAGTCCTTGCAATCAGAGATAAGTTTCACATGAAAACAGAAAAAGATGATCTCTTAACTAGAAATTGTCCACACCAGGCCTGTGACAGGAGCAAAACGTTCTTAAGAAATCAACTTTTAGGTAGTTTTCAATAAATACCTGGTGTGCAGGTATTCCAGTTTGCTAACTAAAAACGTAATAATCATCTCTGACTGATACCAGACAGCTCCTAAAGCTGATAATCTGTTAAAAAGTGAAAATGTAGACAGGAGAATCCAAGATGGCGGCATAGGTAAACACCTATACTGCTGCCTCGCACAACAATTTCAAAACTACAACTAAAAGACAAAACGGACATCATCCAGAACCACACGAAAGCTGGCTGAGTGGAAGTTCTACAACTAGAGGGAAAGAGAGGGGCTCACGGAGACCCAGAGGAGCTGCAAAAAGCTGAGGTACGGAGACGCGCGCTGAGAGAGCGGTGCCGGAGTACCTGGCTGGCTTTCTCTGGCGGGAGGGAAACGGAGACTCCCAACGGCATTGAACCCCTTCTCTTACGACACTAAACCCCAGATCCAGCCGAAACTCATACGGGGGGATTTTGGACTGTGAAAAGGGAGAAGTGCACGGAAATTTAGGGGAGTCGCAAAGGATCGGAGGTCTGGTCGCGCACGGCACCACGCGGAGGACGGATTGCTGATTGTGCCGCTGGCTTTCGCGAGTGGGCGGGAGACAGACCCTCCGATCTGTGCCACTTCTGAGTCCACTGGGCCCCTGTTTTGGGCGAAACCCTGGGGACCTAGACTCGTGTGGTCCTGGTTCGCAGGGGAGCCGGAAAGGCAGCGGTTGGAGGCGCTGCGGGTGCGCACGCGCACAAGGACCGCTCCAGCCATTACCCAGTCACGGGAGACTCAGGGGCCGTGGAGGGCGGGGCCGACTGGAAGGCAAGGCGGTCCCTTAAGCCCTGGACTCCACCCTCCCAAGCTCAGCAGAGGCTTCTTCGGCTGAATCCAGCACAGAAGTTTCCCCGGCACAGTGAAAATGCCGAGACAAGGGAAGGGATTACAAGCAAAAGAAATGGAGGAAAAAAAACGACTGGATATAGAGTTCAAAACCACGCTTATAAGGTTTTGCAAGAATATGCTAGAAAAGATGGATAAATTTAGTGAGACCCAAGAGAAGATAATAAATACACTGACTGAAATGAATACTATTACGCAGAGTACTAACAGCAGACTAGAGAAAGGCAAGGATCAAGTCAAAAATTTGAAATATAAAGAAGCAGAAAACATTCAACTGGAAAAGCAAGAAGAGAAAAGAATCCAAAAATGTGAAGATAATGTAAGGAGCCTCTGGGACAGCTTCAAGCGTACCAACATCAGAATTGTGGGGGTGCCAGAAGAAGAGAGAGAGCAAGATACTGAAAACCTGTTTAAAGAAATAATGACTGAAAACTTCCCACATCTGGTAAAAGAAATAGACTTACAAGTCGAGGAAGCACACAGAACCCCAAAGAAAAGGAACCCAAAGAGGACTACACCAAGACACATCATAATTAAAATGCCAAGAGCAAAAGACAAAGAGAGAATATTAAAAGCAGCAAGAGAAAAACAGTTTATTACCTACAAGGGAGCATCCATACGACTGTCAGCTGATTTCTCAACAGAAACGATGCAGGCCAGACGGGAGTGGCAAGAAATATTCAACGTGATGAACAACAAGAACCTACAACCAAGAATAATCTATCCAGCAAAGCTATCATTCAGAATTGAAGGGCAGATAAAGACCTTCACAGAGAAGAAAAAGCTAAAGGAGTTCATCAACTCCAAACCAGTATTATATGAAATGCTGAAAGGTACCCTTTTAGAAGAGGAAGAAGAAAAAGGTAAAAGACAAAAAATTATGAACAACAAATACACATCTGTCAACAAGTGAATCTAAAAATTAAGTGAATTAAAAATCTGATCAACAGAATAAACTGGTGAATATAATAGAATCAGGAGCACAGAAAGGGAGTAGACTGATAATTCTCAGGAGGACAAAAATCATAAAGCATCAAACAGACTGTGAAATTATAGCAGAAAGATTAAAGTTAGGTGAGGTAAATAAGTGATCAATCAAAGGACTTGTATGCATGCTTATAAACATAACCAATGATCACAGACACTGGGGGGTCGGGGTACGCCTGGGAGGGAGGGGGGGCAATGAGGAGATATGTATAAAAAATTAATAAAAATTAATTTAAAAAAAAAAGAAAAAAAAAGAAAATAACACAATAGTTAATAAATAAGCAAGAATAAACTCTGTTTCACATAAAAAAAAAAAAGTGAAAATGTAAATGTGCTCTTCCACAGAGGGCCCTGTTGTCTACAATAGCAGGGATGCTGGGGCAGCATCCAGACTCTCTTCAGCTCAAATGTCTGAAAAATACTTAGTTGGGGATCCAGAATTCCATCCTCTTTAGCATGGAAAATAGGATCTTGATGTAAGAATTTTAAGCTATTCAATTAGAAGGTAGCTTGCTCTTTATACAGGATATAACCTGAAGGTCCATAACAACATTAAAAAAAAGAAAGAAAGAAATCTGGCATTGAATTGTGACAGAATATCCGGAAAACTAATCTGTTATTATGAGGACAAACATGAAAGCAGGGTAGTCTTTATTAAGGAAATTATAGCAAAAAAGATTTCATTAGATATCAACGTGTGGTAGAAAAGGGGAGATGAGAATACTATAACTGCTTTCAGTGAGTCTGTAATGAGCACTGACACCTCCAGGGTCAGAGTGACCAGATGCACCCTCAGTAAGAGTAACTCTTTATTTTCCACCTGAATTAGTAAAGAGAGAAGTTTATTTTTACAGATGTTACGCAATCTGATACCTTATTCCCTCTACTCAGCAGGTTAGTACACAACTAGTAGGTATTCCATTAATACTTTATGAAACATCTCAGATCTAGCCCCAGAGATTTTCAAGGAATGAGAGAATACTAGTAAAATAAAGAAATTATGCCCTGGCCAGTGTGGCTCAGTTGGCTGGGTGTCATTCCTGCACCAAAAGGTTGTCAGTTCAATTCCCAGTCAGGACACATGCCTGGTTGTGGGTTGGGTCCTTGGTAGGGGCGAGTATGGGAGGTAGACAATCGATGTTTCTCTCTCTCTCCCTTCCTTTCTCTCTCAAAATCACTAAAATTATCCATAGGTGAGAATAAAAAAAAAATTCTTCATTTAAAATTACTTCATACTATAATCATAAATCAATTTTACCTCACAGAATTCATACAGTTACCTTAGAATTCAATTTTGTTTATGAGAAAAAGAAGTGACCTGTCACTTTCAAAGGTCACTAACCAAATACAATTCACTTATTATTTCCTACGCAGATTTAATATGGTATTTTCACTATTATGGCGATCATTAGTCAGAAAGGAATTCTTTGGCCCCAGAGCATAAGGGCTTCTTATTATTATGCTGCTGAAGTATTCCTATACCAACAGTCTTAGGAATTCCACTTAGTAATGGTATTCATAACCACTTTAGTATGATTTTAAGGTAGAAGACGGGGGCCTAGAGTAAAATAGCAAGATGGTGCTTACAGAGAGATGACAAATATGTAAAAGCTCATTTTAATATTCCCGGTTTAAATATTTGAAATTAAAATATTTAATATTTAAAAGTTTCGTTTTTAAAAATATAAATTTTTATTTATTTCAGAGAGGAAGGGAGAAAGAGAGGGAAACATCAATGAGAGAGAACCGTTGATTGGCTGCCTCCTGGACACACACCCCCCCCACACACACACACACACACACGGGGGGATCAAGCCAGCACCCTGAGCATGTGTCCTTGACCGGAATCGAACCCGAGACCCTTCAGTCCGCAGGCCAAGACCTTGCCCACTGAGCCAACCCGGCGAGTGCTCAAAGTTCTAACTGGAAAGTGGAATTGTTGAATTCCTGAAAGGGTTCACCGCACTCACCCTGAAAGAGCTGAATGAAGCGAGGGCGCAAGGCGGCGGGGATGACCCTCTCGGGCAGCTCCCGCAGGAAGAGCTTTAAGAGACTGGCCGCCGCGCACACGTCGCCGTCCTCCCGGAGCTGCACCGGCGCGCCGCTCTCGAACTTCAGGCGCAGCTGCTCCACCACCTTCATGTTGCCGTTCACCCTAAAAAGGCCTTCCTGCGTGAGTCCTGGAACAGTGAGGTAGACACACAGGAAATAAACAGAGGTCTCTTACAGATACAAGCTCCAAACGTCAACAACAACAAAAATAAAAACCCTCAGCTCAGGATTCTTTGAATACAATATAACAAACAAGTTTCATATTTTGTAAAAATGTTTTCCTAAAATAATACGTCCTCTGTCTACACCGTACCAACAAAAAGAGCATACGTGACTGTTATAAAAGCTGATGGTAGGACATACATAACCACAGAACCTACACGGTTCTACAAAGAAATTTCATTCATATAATCTTACACAGTACGAAACAGAAACTAACCCTGAGCCCCAATAACAGCTTAGCATTTTGAGAATAACTATTTTTTTTAAAAAATAACATGTATGTAAGAAACTTCTCAACTCTATGTGATTACTTTGTACTAATTTAATTAAGAAGTAGTATTTCTTCAGTAGTCACTAAATTTAAGGTAAAAGACTCTGAGACTATACAGTAGGATAAGACAAGATCCTTTCTCTAACCAGATAGAGCGTTGGCCTGCGGACTGTAAGATCCCAGGTTTGATTTCGGTCAAGGACATGTACCTTGGTTGTGGGCACATCCCCAGTAGGGGGTGTGCAGGAGGCAGCTGATGGATGTTTCTAACTCTCTATCCCTCTTCCTTCCTCTCTGTAAAAAAATCAATAAAATATTTAAAAAAATAAATAAATAAAAAGACAAGATTCTTGCCTTTAGCTAACTGGTGATAATTAGTCTTGGTTGGGGTCAACTAAAAGCTTCATGAAAGAAACCTCTGGCTCCTTTGCATAATTTTGGCTAAAATATAAGCAAGATGGAAGGGCTGGAGCTGACACATGTGAAACTAATGCAGTTTAAGTTTTAGGGCCCCTCATTTGTTTGGGTTCTTTCCAGTGCTCTTTCCCTAATTTAGTATTTTTAATTTTGTATTATTTTTCTTAAGGGGGCCCCAAAAGGATTAAGCAACAGAATACACAAAACCTTGATTTATCCCTGACAAAAAGAACAAATATATGAATTAAGAAGCAGAGACAGGTAAGCAGATAAAAATGTGGAAGGTTCAGATCAAACAGTGATGGGGTAAAAAATGGAAGAAACGGGATAGGACCATGAGTGCCAAGTTAAAGACTGCAGACTATATCATTGGGGCATATTTTCAAGTGGGGGGTGTGGGAGCACAGGCAGGGAACACGATATAATCAAGGTTTAAGAAAGGTCTCCTACCTAACAAGTAGGGAATGCAGAGGGCAGAGAACTTGCTTTCTGGAAACTATGTTCAATTGTCAGGCAATCAGACAGAACTTATGGTGGGAAGGAAGTGAAATGGAGCGTATGAAGGTGATTTGGTAACTGAAAGGCAAGGTTTGAAAACAAGAAATCCAGGGGGGAAAAGCACCGTCAAGAATAAGGAGAAGTGGGGTAAGGAGTGATGGCTAGTTTAGGCAGAAGATAATGACTTTCAGCACAGTGTGCTAAGTTTGAGGAGATGACACACCACATAAACAAGTGAGCCAGACCATGAAGGAATATGAGAAGTGTCAAGTTGAGTCCTTGGGTTACTCTCTTAGAATGATTGTGTCTGAACCCAATTGTGAACTTCAGCAATGACATAATATTGACTCCTATTAGAATTATTTAGATGGAAGGGCTTGTTTATATCAGCCCTTACTTCTTTCTCTTACCTGCTAAATTGTCTTGCTCTTTCTTTTTTGTTGTTGGTGTTAAATATATATTTTATTGATTTCAGAAAGGGAGAGAGGGAGAGATAGAAACATGAGTGATGCGAGAGAATCATCCAGCAGCAGCCTCCCTCACATCCGCACAATAGGGGTTGAGTCTGCAACTTCAGCATGTGTCCTGACCTGGAATTGAACAGTGACCTCCTGGTTCAAAAGTCAATACTCAATCACTGAGTCACACCAGCTGGGCTTGATAATTTAAAAATATATATATTTTTATTGTGATGAAAAACATATACAATTTTCCATCTTTTTTTCCCCATTATTGTTCACATTCAATATTATTCTGTATTAGTTTCAGGTGTACAACATAGTAGTTAGACAATCATATACTTTACAGAGTGGTCCCCCTGATATTTCAAATACCCCACTGGCCCTTACATAACTATTATAATGTTATTTATTTATTTTTTAAAAATTCTTTATTGATTTAAGTATTACATATGTCTCCTTTTTCCACTGACCTCTCCATGGCTACCCTGTTTCCCAGCACATGTCCTTACCCTCCTCCCCCCCGCACCACCTAGTGTCTGTGTCCACTGATAATGCTTATAGGGATGCATACAAGTCCTTTGGTGGATCTCTTAAACTCCCCCTCCCCACAGGATCTTCCCACTGAGACTTCATAGTCAGTTCGATGCTTCTCTGTCTCTGAATCTATTTTTGTTCATCACTTCATGTTGTTCACTATATTCCACAAATGAGTGAGATCATGTGGTATTTACCTTTCTCCAATTGGCTTATTTCGCTCAGCATAATGCCCTCCGGGTTCATCCATGCTGTTGCAAATGGTAAGAGTTCCTTCTTGTTTTTACAGCAGGGTAGTATTACATAGTCTTCTAATCCACTCATCTGCTGATGGACACTTAGGCTGTTTCCAAATCGTAGCTATTGTAAATTGTGCTGCTATGAACATAAGGGTGCATACATCCTTTCTGGTTGGTGTTTCTTATATCTTGGAATAGATTCCTAGAAGTGGGATTATTGGATCAAATGGGAGTTCCATTTTTAATTTTTTTAAAAACTTCATGCTATTTCCTACAGTGGCTGCACCAGTCTATTCTCACCAGCACTGCAGGAGGGTTACTTTATCTCTGCATCCTTGCCAGCACTTGTCATTTGTTGATTTGTGGATGACAGTCATTCTGACAGGTGTGAGATGGTACCTCATTGTTTTGATTTGTATCTCTCAGATGATCAGTGACTTTGAGCATGTTTTCATATGTTCCATGGCCTTCTATATGTCCACTTTTGGGAAGTTCTATTTAAATCCTTTGATCATTTTTTTTGATTGGGTTATCTTCCTTTTTTTAAGTTGTGTGACTTCTTAATAAATGTGGAAATTAAACCTTTGTCAGAAACATATTGGCATATATGTTCTCCCATGCAATGGGCTTTCCTGTTGTTTTGTTGATGGTTCTTTTTGCTGTGCAGAAGCTTTTTATTTTGATGTAGTCTCATTTACTCATTTTCTCCTTAATTCCCATTGACTTAAGAACTGTATCGGTGAAAATATTGCTAAGACATATGTCTGAGATTTGCTGACTGTGGCTTCCTCTAAGATTTTTATGGATTCCCCTTATGTTTAAAACCTTTATCCATTTTGAGATTATTTTTGTGTATGGTGTAAGTTGGTGATCTAGCTTCATTTTTTTGCATATATTGGTCCAATTTTTTTCAACACCATTTATTGAGGAGACTGTCTTGACTCCATTGTATGTTCATGCCTCCTTTGTCAAATATTAATTGAGCATGACTTGGGTGAATTTCTGGGTTCTCTTCTGTTCCATTGGTCTATATGTCTGTTCTTGTTCCAATACCAGGAAGTTTTGAGGACAGTGGCTTTGTAGTACAGCTTGATATCTGGAATTGTGATCCTTCCTAACTTTGTTCTTCTTTCCCAAGTTTGCTGCAGCTATTCAGGGTCTTTTTTAATTTTATATGAATTTTTGGAGAGATTGTTCTAGGTCTGTGAAATCTGCCATTGGTTACTTAATGGGGACTGCATTGAATCTATAGATTGCTTTGGGTAGTATGGACATTTTAATGATGTTGATTCTACCAATTCATGAACACAGTATAGTCTTCCATTTGTTTATGTCTTCCTCTATCTTTTTATTCAATGTCCTGTAGTTTTCAGAGGACAGATCGTTTATTTCCTTAGTTAAGTTTATTCCTAGGTAGCTTATTTTTTTGGTGCAATGGTTTGGGACTCTGTGCTTGTGTGATTTTTTTTCTTTCCCAGATCAGGAAAGTTTTCTGTCATTATTTCTATGGGATTGTTTTTGTTTCCCTTTCTGTGAATCATTATTGGTGTGTGTAAAATCCACAGATTTCTGGGTATTAATTGTGTATCCTGCTACATTGCCAAATTCATTTCTTAACTCTAATAGTGTTTTGATGGAGTCTTTAGGGTTTTCTTGTATCATGTCATCTATGAATGACAATTTTACTTCTTTTTCAATTTGGATGCCTTTTATTTCTTCTTTTTCTGCTATGGCTAGCACTTCCAGTACTATGTCGAACAGTAGTGGTGATAATGGGCATACCTATTTTTGGCCATTCAGTATGAGGTTGGCTGTAGGTTTGTCATATAAGGCTTTTATTATGTTGATATGATCCCTCTATTCCCACTTTGCTGAGAGTTTTTATCAAGAAAGGGTGTTGGCTTTTGTCAAATGCTTTTTCTGCATCAATTGCTATATGATTTTTATCTCTGAGTTTGTTTATGTGATATATTACATTTATTGATTTGCAGATATTGTATCATCCTTGCATCCCCGGAATAAATCCCACTTGGTCATGGTGTATGATCTCTCTAATGTAATGCTCAATCCAATTTGCAAGGTTTTGTTGAGGATGTTATCTTCTATATTCATCAAAGATACTGGCCTGTAATTCTCTTTCTTTGTGGTGTCTTTATCTGGTTTTGGGATTAAAGTAATGCTGGCTTCACAGAAAGAGCTAGAAATGTTCCTTCCTCTTGAATATTTTGGAATAGTCTGAAGAAGATAGGATTTAGTTGTTCTTTGAATGTTTGATAAAACTCCCCTGTGAAGCGGTCTGGTGCAGGGCTTTTGTTTGCTGGAAGTTTTTTGATTACTGATTCAATTTCCTCTATAGTTATCAGACTATTCAGATTTTTATTTTTATTTTTACAGGTTGAGTTTTAAATGGTTGTATTTTTCTAGGAATATGTCCCTTTCTTTTAGATTGACCAATTTGTTGGAATGGAGTTGTTCTTTTACAATCCTTTGTATTTCTGTGGGGTCTGTTGTTATTTCGCCTCTTTCATTTCTGATTTTATTTGGATCCTCTCTCTTTGCTTCTTTGTGAGCCTGGTTAGAGGTTCATCAATCTTATTTATCCATTCTAAGAACAAGCTCTTGGTCTCACTGATCTTTTGTATTATTATTATTATTATTATTATTCTCTATATCATTTATTTCTGCTCTAATCTTCATTCTTTCCTTCCTTCTACTCACTTTGGGCTTTTCTTGCTGCTCTCTAATTCTTTGAGTTGTAAAGTTATATAACTTATTACAAGCTTTTCTTGTGTTTTTGTTGTTGTTGTTTTGTTTGCTTTTTTAAGGGTGGCCTGAAATATTCTGAACTTTCCTCTCAGGACTGATTTTACTGTGTCCCATAGATTTTGGATTCTTGTGTTTTTATTGTCATTTGTTTTCAAGATGTTTTAAATTTATTGTTTGATCTCTTTTGGTAATCCAATCATTGTTTACCAGCATGCTCTTTAGCCTCCAAATTTTTGAATTTGTTTGTTTTCTTTGTAGTTGATTACTAATATTATGCTCTATGATCTGAGAAGATGCTTGATATGATTTAAATATTCTTGAATTTGGAGAGACTTTGCCTGTGACCCAATATGTAGTCTAATTTTGAAAATGCGCACTTGAGAACAATGTATATTCTATAGCTTTGAGATGAAATGTTTTGCAAATGTCGATTAAGTCCATCTAATCCAGTGAGTCATTTAGGAATGCTATTCCTTTGCTGATTTTTTGTCTATAAAGTCTCCTACTATGATTGTATTGCTATCAATCTCTCCCTTGATATCTTCCAGAAGTTTTTATATGTATTTGGGTGCTCCTGCTTTGGGTGCATATATGTTTACCAGAGTTATATCCTCTTGTTGTATCAATCCCTATAGTATTATTTAGTAGCCTTCTTTATTTTTTGTTATGGCCTTCACTTTGAGATCTATTTTGTCAGATATAAGTATTGCTACTCTGCTTTTTTCATCTCCATTTGCCTGGAAAATATTTTTCTATCCCTTCACTTTTAGTCTGTGTAAGTGCCCTGTTTTGAGATGGATCTCTTGTAGACAGCATTTATATGAATCATGTTTTTTATATCCATTCAGCCACTCTATGTCTTTTGATTGGAGCAATTAGTCCATTTACATTTCAGGTTATTGATAGCTACTTGTTTGTAGCCATTTTTATTCATTATGCCTGTGTTCCTTCTTGCCTTTCTATTTCTTCTACTTACAACAATCCCTTTAACATTTCTTGCATTGCTGGATTGGTAGTGATAAACTCCCTTAGCCTTTTTTTGTCTGTGAAGCTCCTGGTTTCCCCTTCAATTTTTAATGATATCCTTGCTGAACAGAGTATTCTTGAATTCAGTCCCTTGCCTTGCATCACTTTAATACTTCATTCCATTCCCTTCTGGCCTGATGTGTTTCTGTTGAGAATCATTTGATAATCTAATGGGAGATCCTTTGTAGGTAACTCTCTGTTTCTCTCTTGTAGCCTTTAAGATTCTTTCTTTGTTGTTAATGCTTGCCATTCCAATTCCTGCGTGTCTTGGTGTGGGTCTTTTTGGGTTCATCTTCTTTGGGACTCTGTGCTTGTGTGACCTTTTTCTTTCCCAGATCAGGGAAGTTTTCTGTCATTATTTCTTCAAATAGGCTTTTTAATCCTTGCTCCTCTTCTTGTTGTTCTGGCACCCACATGTTACTTTCATGTTGTCCCCAAACTCCCTTAGGCTGTCCTCCTGCTTTCTAATTTATTTCTCCAATTGCTGCTTAGATCGGGTGTGTTTTTTCTGCCCTATCTTCTATTTCGCTAATTTGGTACTCTGCTTCTTGTAGTCTACTGTTGAAACCTTCCATCATGGTTTTATTGTAGGTGTATTGCTTTTGATTTCCTCCTGATTCTTACATAAGTTGTTGGTTTTCTCATCCAGCCTGTTTAGGAAATGTATGACCCTTAGACTGAATTCTTTTTCTGACATAGTACATGCCTCTGTTTCATTTAGTTCATTTTCTCATGACTCCTTTCATTTGGGGGCTGTTTCTTTATCTCCCCATCTTTACTCTCACAGAAGGGTTCAGCCACCAAGATGCGCAGTGTCTGGGACTGACACTGCAGGCTTGGCAGGAAGATAGAGCAGTCTGAGGCTGGCTAGCAGGACACACAGTGCCCAGGAACTACACAGTGGTCTGGGAGGTGGGAGACACTCTGGGATCCACAGGAGCCCATGTCCAGGGAGGCTGGAATTCTGGTGTTGGTGGGTCTACAGCTGAGGTAGCCTGTCTTTGGTCAGAGTGCCTGTAGGCTCCGGGGTGGTGTCTGAGGCAGTCTGGGTGGTAGTGAGGCTGGGCCTCATCAAGATGGCATGGTTTCTGTCAGAGCTTCCCCCCAGGGTGTTATTTGAACTATAGCAGGGGCTCTCCATCTAGGAGAGCCTGGTCCGCCAGCCCCCCAAAATCCTGCAGGATCTAGCTGTCCCTTGCACACTCTCTCTCTCTCTCTCTCTCTCTCTCTCTTACACACACACACATACACATACACATACACACACACACACACACACACACACACACACACATCCACACCACACATCCACATACTTCCCTTTTGCTCCCTCATTCACTCATACTCTCTTCTTCACTGCCATCCTGCCAGCCAAATTCCTTGCCTCCAATACATTTTTTTTTGTCTTACTCTTTCTAAAGAAAGGATCTTTAGAACCTTCCCTCTTGTGTTAAAGGGACATTTTTCAAACTGGTTTGTTTTGCATCTCTTGTTGGATCCCTTTGTGACAAACAGATGGGAAGTTTTCATTTTAAGGTTTTTGCATTTAGTTTTTCTGAAACAAACCTGAAATTGTCTTTTCAAAACAATTCCACATGAACCTCAGAAGCTGTTGTGGGATGTGGTTGGGTCTTTTTCCTTTGCCTTTCTCCCTCCGTGTTACAAAAATAAAAAACAAAACACAATGGAGGGGAAAGAATGGGAGGAGAGAAAAAGGATGCTAATTTATTTGTAATTTGATACCACATTTTCTGAACCCTTTATGTCAACAAATATTAATGAGTACTTTGAACTAGGTTAGGTACTAAAGAAATCAACTCTGAGAAAGAAAAAACATTACCATTATCTTTATGGAATTTGAAATCTAATAAGATGTTTATATTTTTGTATTTACATATATATTATTTTGCTCTGAAAAACGTAAATATCAAAAGATGACATAAAGTTTACCTCCAAGTTTGTCAAATATTTGTGAAACCAGAGATGATGTTAAAAGTACTTAATAACCAGTATAGCCAGGGCATAATCAGAGGAGACACCAGTCACTCTGTGTGGTAGGCAGCTTTCCAAATGGCCACAATGATTCCCACCACTTGGTATCCACATCCATGTGTAATCTCCTCCCATTGAGTGTGGGCTGGACCTAGTAATTTGCTTTTAACCAATACAATGTAGCAAAGCAATGTGATTGGGTTCTAATCTCATTTCTGAATTTAGATTATAAAAGACTTCAGTGTTCATCTTGCTTGTTCTCTCTCTCTCTCTCTGTCTCTTCTTACTTGCTCACTCTAATGAATGCTGCTATTTATTTTATTAGCTACCTTATGGAGAGGTCCACATGGCAAGGAACTGAAGGCAGTTTCTGGCAACAGCCAGCGAGGAGGACCTGAAAGCCTCAGGTCTACAGCCCACAAGTAACTAAATCCTGCCAACAACCATGTGCATGAGCTTAAAAGTGAACATTTCCCCAGTCAAGTCCTGGTACGCCTGTAGCTTCAGCCAACACCACAACTTCAGCCTTAGAAGAGACCCTAAGACAAAAGAAACAGCTGTGCTGGAATCCCGTGAGGCAATAAACATTGTTGTTTTACTCTGCTATATTTGGGGATAATCTATTATTCAGTATCATATAAAAGGAATGGCATATCATATTAGTTAATGCTGCAAAATACCAGTTACTATTGGAAGACTTTAGCATGTCATTTTTAAAGCATTCCAGGTCTATTTCCTCTATTCCACAAAGCTTCATCAATAACACACAAATGTATATGGCACTAAGCAGAGCCCTCAATAAAGGAAAATTCAATTCCTGGTCAAGGCCCAAATCTTGAAAATTTAGAATTCTGCAATCTAGTCCTGTATCTTTCCAGCTCCTGAGCTTATTTTTGGCCTAGTGAATGCCCCCTGGGTCAGATTTCACAGACCTTAGGTTTTCTCTTCCAACAAGGTTTTGTGACCCTTCCCTTAGATAAATATACTTCCACTTATTCCAAAATAACCATCGAACTCCAAGAATTGGCTTTGGTTTTCAAGGTTCCTGATGCCACTAAATCTTACCAGTGGAGATAAGTTATAAATGAGAGGAATCTAAGTTAAAATGCTTCTCAACCATTCGTTTCTGTCTCTATTTTTTGCACAACTCTTCCCTCAGGAACATCTCTCACCCAAACAACTTTTAGAATACTTAATAATTTTCAAGCAGGAGAAGTTTATCCCTGATCATAGCTATATCCACTCTGGAAGGAGGGGGGGAGGAACGGACAAAATAGTTTTTTTAAAAAAACTCTTTTGAACTTATATCTAATGCTCATTTGAGTCTTACCAGACTAAATAATCTTTAAATTTTCCTACTCTAGATTTTTATGAAATAATAATTACAACTGAAATGTTCAGAAGAAGGAGATATTTAGAAGGTTTAGTGGTGTTATTCTCATACATTTCTGAAATTTTGTTAGATTTGATTTCAGGAGATATGGATTAAGCATCATAGAACATCAATTTAATAATGATAATACAGCCTAATTAACATGTACACCACTGACAACTACTTTTTTGTAGAATTGAAATATTTATTACAAAATAGTGTGAACATATCATCATTGAAACTAAACATACCAGAAGTCAGAATTTGCCTAATTGGAACACTTTGACCCAGAAAGCAGTATAACAATATGTAAGTATATTCTGACATCTGGTGGTGAGTGCAGAATCCTACACTACTTAAAATGACATCACACAGTGTCTTCATGCTAAAGAGAATGTATCTAGTAATATTATCAGCAAGACTGGTTATTTTAAAATAGTTTAAAGATGATACCTTATAACATAAGATTTTCCTTTGAATCTAAAAAAAAATTTATTTTTTAAAGTAAAAAAGTTTAGGCCTTAAATAAACTTCTTCTGTCCCAAATTCCTTTATAGTAAGTTTCCCCCATGTCAAGTTGTTAAATGTCTGTATTTAATTAAACAAACTATGACCACAGTATCTACCATTGGTTAATTTATCATGACTAATCTCCCTATATTCCATACCTGATAGAGTGCCTACTCACTACTGTAAAATGAATACTTATTAACTTGAAAAGACTACAAAAATAACTAAATAAAACCAATACAAGTATCTTGCCCTCAAATATATACCACCTTCAAACTTACATAGGCTCTTTGGTTTAGTAACATTATAATTTCAAATGCAATAAGCGATTCCTGGTTATCTAAATATTAGTGAACTATACAACCTTTCAAAATGATGGATAGATAACTTCCCCTGGTTGTTCCAGTCAAAATTCTGATTCAGTAGACCAGAGGTACTGCCCATGCAAAAGATATGGCTATTTCACATCCCCTGTTAAGAATGACTGATTTTGCCCACTAAAACATTTAGTTTCAATTACCTGAATATACCCAGCATAAATACACAAACCCCAAAGGAAAAAAAAGGAGGCATCACTTTTGTAAAAAAGAACTAAATGAAATAGAGGAATGTAATATATGAGAAAAGGAATTCAGAATAAGGGCTTTTCTCTTTCCTTCTAATTGTATAATTTCCACTCAACCTTCCTGTGTTTCTGGATGATACTCATTTTGTGTTTTAGTTGTAGTTTTGAAGTGCTTGTGCAAGGAAGCAATTTCAGGTGTGTACCTATGCTGCCATCTTGGTTTCTCATGAGGAAAGCTCTTTTTCTTTTTTTAGATATATTTTATTGATTTTTTACAGAGAGGAAGGGAGAGGGATAGAGAGCTAAAAACATCGATGAGAGAGAGACATCGATCAGCTGCCTCCTGCACACCCCACACTGGGGATGTGTGCAACCAGGATACTTGCCCCTGACCGGAATCGAACCTGGGACCCCTCAGTCCACAGGCCTACGCTCTATCCACTGAGCCAAACCGGTTTCAGCCGAGTAAAGCATTTTATGCAATATGAAACAATATCCAAAATATTAAGTAATTTTTAAAAAGATTCACGACAGTGTGTATGTTGTCTTATATTTATGTTAAATGGACAAAACAACATAAACATATATTAATCAGATATGTTTGCCATAACATATCAGAAACTAGTCTAGTTTTTTTGAGGAGAATATTGTTTCTGGGAGTGAAAATGAATGACCAGGTGACAGGAGATAGAAGGAGAGACTTTTTACTGTATATCTTCCTGTATTTTGAATCATGTAAGTATATTAACTATTCAATAATTATTTAAATACTAGAGGCCCAATGCATGAAGATTCATGCAAGAATGGGCCTTCCTTACCCTGGCTGCCTGCACTGCCTTTGCTTCAGCCAGAGCTGCCTTTCTGCCTTCCCATACTGCCTAGAGGCCTGGAGCAGCTGGGGTAGTGTGAAATGCCTGCGTCATCACCATGGTGATGATGCAAGTGTCCTGTCCTGCCCTTGGCTGCTTGATGCCTGCATATGCAAATTAACCTTTTTTTTGGTTGGGTTAATTTGCATACTCACTCCTGATTGGCTGGTAGGCATCGCAGAGGCATGGTTGATTTGCATCTTTTTAATTTTTTTAATTAAATCTTTATTATTCAAATTATTACATTTGTTTCTCTTTTTCCTCTCCATAGCTCCCTTCCACCCAGCTCCCAACCCTCCCTATAGCCTTACCTCCCTCCCGTTGACCTCATCCATAGGTGTATGATTTTTGTCCAGTTTCTCCCTGTACACCCCTCACCCCTTTCCCCCTGAGAATTATCAGTCCACTCCCTTTCTGTGCTTCTGATTCTATTATATTCACCAGTTTATTTTGTTCATCAAATTTTTAATTGACTTAATTTTTAGATTTACTTGTTGATAGATATGTATTTGTTGTTCATAAATTTTTATCTTTTACCTTTTGATTCTTCCTCTTCTAAAAGAGTACCTTTCAGCATTTCATATAATACTGGTTTGGAGTTGATGAACTCCTTTAGCTTTTTCTTATCTGTGAAGCTCTTTATCTGCCCTTCAATTCTGAATGATAGCTTTGCTAGATATTCTTGGTTATAGGTTCTTGCTGTTTATCACGTTGAATATTTCTTGCCACTCCCGTCTGGCCTGCATTGTTTCTGTTGAGAAATCAGCTGACAGTCGTATGGGTGCTCCCTTGTAGGTAATGAACTGTTTTTTCTCTTGCTGCTTTTAATATTCTCTCTTTGTCTTTTGCTCTTGGTATTTTAATTATGATGTGTCTTGGTGTGGTCCTCTTTGGATTCCTTTTATATGGGGTTCTGTGCACTTCCTGGACTTGTAAGTCTATTTCTTTTATCAGATGTGGGAAGTTTTCAGTCATTATTTCTTTAAATAGGTTTTCAGTATCTTGCTCTCTCTCTTCTTCTGACACCCCCACAATTCTGATGTTGGTAGGCTTGAAGCTGTCCCAGAGGCACCTTACAATATCTTCACATTCTTGGATTCTTTTCTCTTCTTGCTTTTCCAGTTGAGTGTTTTCTGATTCTTTATATTTCAAATTTTTGACTTGATTTTTGCCTTCCTCTAGTCTGCTGTTAGGTCTCTGTATAATATTTTTTATTTCAGTCAGTGTATGTTTAATTTCTAGTTGGTTCTTTTTCATCTCCTCTTGAGTCTCACTAACTTTATCCAACTTTTCTAGGATATTCTTGAAAAACTTTATAAGTGTGGTTTTGAACTCTATATCCAGTCATTTGTTTTCCTCCATTTCTTTTTTTTAAATATATTTTTTATTGATTTTTTACAGAGAGAAAGGGAGAGAGATAGAAAGTCAGAAACATTGATGAGAGAGAGACATCAATCAGCCGCCTCCTGCACGCTCCACAATGGAGATGTGTCCGCAAGCAAGGTACATGCCCCCGACTGGAATCGAACCTGGGACCTTTCAGTCCGCAAGCCTACGCTCCATCCACTGAGCCAAACCGGTCTCAGCTCCTCCATTTCTTTTGTTTGTGATCTCTTCCCTTGTCTGGGCACTTTCACTATGCCGGGAGAACTTCTATGTTGGATTTAGCCTTATGATACCAGACTTGCAAAACTACAAAAGCCTCTCTGTTGAGCTTGGGATGGGTGGAGTCTAAGGGCTTAAAGGACAGCCTTGCCTTCCAGTTGGCCCTGCCCTCCACGGCCCCTGAGTCTCACGTGACTGGGTAATCGCTGGAGCAGTCCCTGTGTCATGCGCACATGCGTGCACTCTCTCACAGTGCCTCTAGAATGCTGCCTTTCTGGCTCCCCTGCGCTCCAGAACCATATGAATCTGGGTCCCCAGGACTTCGCCTGAATCTGGGGTTTAATGGAGTTAGAAGTGACGCAGTTGGGATGCTTTGTCTCCCGCCCTTTTGTGAAAGCCAGCGGCACAATCAGCACTAGGTCTTCTGTGCGCAGTGCTGTGCGCTCCACTCGACTTCTCCCCTCTTGCGACTCCCCCAAATTTCCATGCACTTCTCCCTTTTCACAGTCCAAACTCCCTCTGTATGAGTTTCAGCTAAACCTGGGGTTAGTGTCGTAGGATAAGGGGTTCAATGCCGTTGGAGTCTCCCGCCAGAGAAAGCCAGCCAGGTACTCCGGCACCCGTTCTCTTCACGCGCATGTCTCTGTACCTCATCTTTTTGTAGCTCCTCTGGTTCTCTGTGAGCCCCTCTCTTTCCTTCTAGTTGTAGAATTTCCACTCAGCCAGCTTTCCTGTGGTTCTGAATGATGTCCATTCTGTCTTTTAGTTGTAGTTTTGAAATTGTTGTGTGAGGCAACAGTGTAGGTGTTTACCAATGCCGCCATCTTGGTTACCTGCATCTTACTCTTTTATTAATGTAGATTAAAAATGTAATATGATAGATAACCTCCCCTAGATGTCCCAGTCAAGATTCTGATTCAGTAGATCAAAGTAAATCCTAACTTCAAACAGCTGTTATCTAATCATTGTTAGAAAAAAGATCAGAACACTGATTATGACAAAACCAAAATATTTCAGCTGGTCAAACTTTGGCCTCCAAATAAATAAGAATAGGATTCTGTATTCTTCAATAGATTAAATTAATTACCTGGAGGTCCACTTGTGTCTAAATCAGTTTGATCCAGTTTTACCTGATACTGAGTATGTAAATGAGTTCTAACAAATCTCTAACTTAATGAACAACTGATATTAATAACATTAAAGCTCTTATTGGGTCAGGTAACATCTTTCTGCCTTTTTTTTTTTGCTGTGAATGAATCTTTTTTTTTTATTGTCTAAAGTTTTACATATGTCTCCTTTTTCCCCTATTGACCCCTCTCCCTCAGCCATTCCCACCCTGGGCAAGCCCCTCTTTGGTTGCTCTCTAACCCTCCCCCTCTACTTCCCCTGCCATTTGTCTCTGGATCTATTTTTGTTCATCAAATTATGTTGATTATTATATCCCACATATGAGTGAGATCATGTGATATCTATCTTTCTCTGACTGGCTTGTTTCACTTAGCATAATGTTCTCCAGTTTCATCCTTTCTGCCATTTTAAAAAATATATTTTTATTGATTTCAGAGAGGAGGGGAAAGGGAGAGAAATGATGAGAGGGAATCATGGATTGGCTACCTCCTACATGCCTCCTACAGGGGATTGAGCCTGCAACCTGGACAATGTGCTCTTGACCGGAATCGAACCTGAGACCCTTCAGTCCGCAGGCTGATGCTCTATCTACCGAGACAAATCAGCTAGGGCTTTCTGCCATTTTGCTTATAAACCTTTCATGTCTAACTTTTTAAAGGACTTATCTCCAGAGTTGTTCTATAAAAATCTTACCCTTCTACAGTTTATCTTCTCCTAAATATAAGGAGATAACTTCTACAAAGTAAAAATGCAAGACTGTCTTTTTAGTTTTCAGAACAAAATATCATTCTGTCATTGACATACCTAGTAACTACCAGAGCAAATAGCTGTTTTTTAATTAACACAAAACACCAGGCCTGCTGAGGTCTGAACTATCCTTGTCAGAAGTTGATACATGTTCTTTAGAGGAACAAATGCAAGGTGCTTCTAAAGCATTTGCAATGAAGGATTCTTCTTTGTAATCATGGGAAGATATGGGGGCTGAAGCAAATTGCAAAAGTAGAGAATTTCTTTGAACTTTCAAGTTTAACTTTTAAAACTCACAAACTTTACACTCTATTCTGTAATTAGTCTTGTTTTAATACCAAAAGGCTTTTCAGTATAGAAAATGATGAAAATTCCAAGTTCTCCCCTGGAATATTTCCCTCCCAAATCTTTTAGAGTGTATTGATATTTATTATATAGTTTGCCATTCTCTTATACTGCTATAGTTTGAAAGCATGAATGCAGGGACTATGAAGTAATTTTTTCAAGTTATCCAGGTTTTAAGTAAAATTATAACTATAAGGCAATATAGCTTTAAAAAATGAAGAGACATACTTTATCTTTTTATCATGTAATGTACTATGTTACACGTCAATGGTTTTACATGCTTAATTTTACCACTTCAAAAGTAAATAACATCCCATAACAGGCTACATATACTAATTTTGTTGTGGTGGTTGTTTTTTGTTTTTGCTATTTCCACTGAGCTTAGGAAGGCAATCAAGGATTCCAAAGAATTCATGATTGACCTCAACTGACAGAAAGCAAAAAAAATTCTCCCTTCCTTTAAAATGTATTGACTATCAATTGAACTATTAGTATCAGAACAGTGTATTTTAGCACTTAAAACTAGAAATCATTCCTAACTAGAAACCTCAATAATGAAAGTGATTGCTCATAATAATTACTTAATGTTGTATGTTCAAACAAGACTTGACTTACCATCCTTTGTCAAGTACTCCACTATAGTCCCCACTATAGCTGGAATGCCATTCTCAGTGAGTCCCTGCTGTTGAAGGTCTTGGAGGCTGACGCCAAATAACTTTTTGTAGGTAGAATTCTTCTGCTCACTTAGTGGCACTGCCACTATCTTTTTCATGTCTTCTTTCAGCCGAACTGTGGCTTTACTTTGCTTAAAAGAGCGTAAGAAAAAAGAGCAGTCAGTCATTTTTATCACAGGAGGTTGCATGGTTACAACACAAACACCTGAATTAAAATGTAAGCGTTTGAAAACAGATAGCAGCTGTCTTCACGTATTTTTATTCCAACTCAAAATCTCTAACATCTCTCATGTGTTGCTCAGTGTTACAAATGGCTCAGTGTTACCACTGACATCATGGTTAAAAGGAGTGAAAAATAATGAGAAACCTAAAGCCACAACATAACTGTAGCTAAGGGAGGGAGCAATACAGTGCAGTATCTAAGATATATTACTACAGTAACCCAGAGTTGTGACTGGTTAAAAGGCAAATAAAACATTTGTACGAACAATGAAACTTCATGCAGATCCTAAAACAATAAAAGGTTTCTAGAGATAAAAAATTATCTAGATGTCATTTTAAGGTAGCTTTAATTTGCAATGTTAGGATAGATATGTATATAAAAATGTGGAGTAAACACTTATTTCTCTGACTTGATTATACCTGTGAAGAACTCAGCAATATTTTAAGTCACATAAAATCAACTTAACTCTCTTTGAGGTTCAAAATATCACATCTCTGAAATAGCATCATTTTAGGTAGTCATAAGTTTAAAAATTCCAGCAAGACTGTTCATATTATAAATATAAAATGCAATTTACATTCAATTAATTCAAGTTACTTACACAACAAAAATAATTCATACAGATGTATTTTTTCCATTTAGTAGAAATCTGTCCCCCAAGGAAGTGTCATAAGAGATAAATTTTAACATGGTTTAATATAACTAACTGATCCTTTAAAACCATGTGCTTCTATAAGTCTACACACAGAAAAGAAAGATGGCAAAATGCAAACAATTTTATTTGGGTACAGATAACAGATTGGAGAAAACTCACTTTTTAAGAATGAATGTAGCAATTAACAGAAGTATTATAAGGGCAAGATTATGTAGCTGTGACATTCTAAAAGTAGAAATATTACTTCCATTTTAGAGTTGAGGAAGCAAAAATCAGAGTGTTAAGTAATTTGGTAAAAGTCACAGAACTAGCAAGAGTTTCGTCCTATTCTAAGTCCATGTTCCTCTTCCTAATTTAGATTTACATTAATGTTATAGGGCAGCTGGTATATAATTGTAATAACACTAGAGGCCCGGTGCATGAAATTCGTGCGGGGTTGGGGAGGTTCCCCTCAGCCCAGCCTGCACCCTTTCCAATATGGCATTCGGACATCACTCTCACAATCTGGAAACACTGGCTTCTAATTGCTCACCTGCCTGTGAGCCTGATTGCCCCTAACTGTCCCATAACTTTAGCTAAGGGAGGGAGCAATGCTGGCCTGATCACCCCAACTCCCCTCTGCCACCAGCCTGGTCACCCCCACACAGCCTGCTGGTAGTTACTGTGATGGGCATCCTGGATAATTTGCATATTCCTCTATTATTCGTATAGATAGTACAATAAATGGTGTATATGATCCAAGACCATTACACAAGTTAATTGTACAACCCTGATTTTGAGTTGGCTCCCTGTAATCTCAATTTGATTTTGAATCTTATACTTTGAAGGATCAGACCAACTTTCCTTGAAATATCTGCATCTTTTAAGAGGTCATATTTGAAAGCCAGATAGCCCTTGAGGAAATTAAACAAATATGAAGTTACCTTATTTATTTAGTATATATTAATATTATAAATATGGGACGTTAGCTACTATAGAGCAGTAATAGAGTAAGAATTTTTCTCAGTTATCAAGGAAATTATGCACTTATTAATCAAGCCAAATTTGTAACAGCTAACAATATTTTTCTTGTGGGTTTAAAAATAATCTCCTTCAACTCACCACATGGAAAATTTCAGTCAACCAGGTATATCTGGTAAATAAGCAGCCAAAAAGTACTCAGTATTACTGAAACTTTGAATATTAGTCTCAAATGTAGAATTAAAAACAGCTGACAGCCCTAGCTGTTATTGTTCAGTGGATAGAGTATGGACCCAAAGAATGAAGGATCCTGAGTTTGATTCTAGTCAAGGGAATGGACCTTTACTGCAGGCATGATCCCGGCCTTGGTTGGGGAATACATGCAGAGGCAACCAATCAGTATCTCACATAAATGTGTCTCTCTTCTCCTTCCACTTGCTCAAAAAAGAAAGGGAATTACAGGTCAAGATCCCTCATGAACATAGATGCCAAAATCTTCAACAAAATTCTAGCAAATTGGATCTAGCAGTACATTAGAAAGATCATACACCATGCCCAAGTAGCATTTATCCCAGGGATGCAAGGATGGTACAATATCTGCAAATCAATAAACGTGATACATCACATAAACAAATTGAGATAAAAATCACATCATATCAATTGATGCAGAAAAATATCCAACACCCTTTCTTGATAAAAACCCTCAGCAAAGTGGGAATAGGGGGAGCATATCTCAACATAATAAAAGCCTTATACGACAAAACTACAGCCAGGATCATATTCACTGGACAAAAACTAAAACCATTTCACCTAAGAACAGGAATAAGACAGGGATGCCCACTTTCACTACTATTGTTTGACATAGTACTGCAGTGCTAGTCATAGCAATTAGACAAGAAGGGGAAGTAAAAAATATCCAAATTGGAAAAGAAGATGTAAAACTGTCATTATTCATAGATGACATGATACTGTACATAGAAAACCCTAAAGACTCCCCCAAAAATTATTAGACTTAACAAAGGAATTCAGCAATGTAGCAAGATATAAAATTACCACAAGAGATCTATGGTATTTTTATACAACAGTGAACTTACAAAAAGAGAGATTAAAAAAAACCAATCCCATTTACCATTGCACCAAAAAAATTAAGATACTAGGAATAAAGTTAACCAAGGAGGTAAAAGACCTGTACTCAGAAAACTATAGGTCACTAAAAAAAGAGATAAAGGAAGACATAAACAGATGGAAGAACATACTGTGTTCATAGATTGGTAGAATCAACATTATTAAAATGTCCATACTACACAAAGCAATCTATAGATTCAATGCAATTCCCATTTAAGTACCAACAGCATATTTAACAGATCTAGAACAAATTCTCCAAAAATTTTTCTGGAATGAAAAAAGAGCCCAAATAGCTGTAGTAATCCTGAGAAAGAAGAACAAAGTAGGAGGGATCTCAATACCAGATATCAAGCTGTATTACAAAGCCGCTGCTCTCAAAATTGGCTGCTACCGGCACAAGAACAGATGTGCTGTATAGACCAATGGAATATAATAGAGAACCCATAAATTGACAAAAACCTCTATGCTCAATTAATATTTGACAAAGGAGGCATGAACATATAATAGAGTCAAAGTCTCTTCAATAAATGATGTTGGGAAAATTGGACAGATATATGCAAAAAATGAAATTAGACCACAATTTATACCATACACAAAAACAAACTCAAAATGGGTAAAGGACTTAAACATATTATGGGAAACCATAAAAATATTAGAGGAATCCACAGTCAGCAAAATCTCAGACATATGCCAGAGAAATATCTTCATCAATACAGCTCTTCGGGTAATGGCAACTAAAGAGAAAAATAAACAAATGGGTCTACTACATCAAAATAAAAAGCTTCTGCACAGCAAAAGAAATTATCAACAAAACAAAGCCCACTGCTTTGGAGAACATATATGCCAATGTTATCACCGATAACAGTTTAATCTCCAACATTTACAAGGAACTCATACAACTTAACAAAAGGAAGATAAACAACCCAATAAAAAAATTGGCAAGGGACCTAAATAGATATTTTTTGAAAGAGGACATAAGAAAGGCCAAGAGACATATGAAAAGATGCTCAAAATCATTAATCACCAGAGAGATCCAAATCAAAACGACAATGAGGTATCATCTCACACCTGTCAGAATGGTTATCATTAACAAATCAGCAAATGACAAGTGCTGACAAGAATTTGGAGAAAAAGGAACCCTGTGCCCTGCTGGTGGGAATGCAGACTGGTGCAGCCTCTGTGGAAGACAGTATGGAGTTTCCTCAAAAAACTAAAAATGGAACTCCCATTTGACCCAGTGATCCCACTTCCAGGAATATATCCCAAGAAACTAAAACACCAATCACAAAGGATATATGCACCCCTATGTTCATAGCAGCACAATTTACTATAGCTAAGATTTGGAAACAGCCTAAATGCCCATCAGCAGATGAGTGGATTAGAAAACTATGGTACATCTATCCAATGGAATACTACATTGCTATAAGTAAAAAAAAAGGAATTCTTACTATATGCAGCAGAATGGATGGACCTGGAAACCATTATGTTAAGTGAAATAAGCCAGGCAATGAAAGAAAAATACCACATGATCTCACTCATTTATGGAAAATAAAGAACATTATAATCTGATGACAAAAAGATCCATACAGATGCAGTAAACCATGGAAGAGACTATCAAATTACAGCAGGAAGGCTGAGGAGGGGAAAAGATCAAACAAAGGACTTGTATGCATGCATACAACCAATGGACACAAGACACTGGGGGAGTGGGATGAGGGCATGGGACAAAGGGTAGGGGAGGCTGGGGGAAGGTCAATGGGGGGAAAAAAGGAGATATATGAACTACTACATGTAATACTTGAAAAAATAGAAATTAAAAAAAATCATTTAGAAAGTTAAGATAATGCATGCACTATGATTGTACAAGTATTTGATGATTTGTGACCAGCCAGTCTCCATGCCACTTTTTTTCCTGTAATAAATCCTGACTGCTTTTTTGGGATTGACTCTACCCTGTCGTGAGCAGCTCTGATGAAACTGCCACTCAAAACGACCATCCTGCCTTTAGCAAAGGTTAGGCTCCAGGTGTCTACCAGGCCAATCAGATCCCTTCTCCTGCAGGCCGCTGAATCTTTATTTTTATTTTTTAATATTTTTATTGCCGAAACCGGTTTGGCTCAGGGGATAGAGTGTCGGCCTGCGGACTGAAAGGTCCCAGGTTTGATTCCGGTCTGGGGCATGTACCTTGGTTGCGGGCACATCCCAGTAGGGGGCATGCAGGAGGTGGCTGATCGATGTCTCTCTCATCAATGTTTCTAACTCTCTATCCTTCTTCCTTCCTCTCGGTAAAAAATCAATAAAATATATTATTTATTTATTTATTTATTTTATTGATTTTAGAGAGCGAGATAGAAACATCAATGAGAGAGACACATTGATCGGCTTCCTCCTGCAAGCCCTCAACTGGGGATCAAGCCTGGAACCCAGGACAAGTGCCCTGACTGGGAATCGAACCAGGAACCTCTTGGTTCATGGGTATAAGCTCAACCACTAAACCACACCAGCCGGGCAAGGCCACTGAATCTTGAGTGCACTATCACAAGGCCAGAAAACTGTTTGGAGCTAACTGACTCCAACTACAGTGCTCACAGGTTAGGTACATTAACTAAGCATTAGATTAACTCTTGCCACCTAAATCACTCGTGTTGCTTTGTCCTTTAGCTGCCCTTTCTGATCCTGGTTCTCCAGTGTGCTTTCCGTGTAGCGATCCACTCTATTTCTTTCAGTAACACACACACCACCACCACCACCACCATTTGGTAAAAGTGAAAGGAGTTAAAGGGCAATTGAATTAGGTAGATAGGGAAAGGTGTGGAAGGAGGAGGAATCCTGGAGCTAGCTGAAACAAACAAAAAACGTGTTTTGCATCAAACAGGATAGGCAGAAAAACAGGGTGTTTTGAAACAAGGATATTTTTCTTGTAAGTGCAAAACAAAATGTTGCAAAAAGGCCAGGAACCAATCAGAGAATGGCACAGCACAGACAGACCAAGAATGGGCCTTTAGCTGGTATAAGAGAAGAGCAGAAAGCTTTGGGGGGTAACCCCTTGGACTCTCCCTCCTGAGAGGGGAGCCCGTGTTTGCTTGTAATAAACTCCTGCCTTGTTTGAATGCCTCTCATCTGAGGCTTCATTCTTGGATTCCATGAGACAAGACCCCGGAAAAAATTCCTGCTCACCAGTTCTGGTTTCTAAAGTAATTTTTTTTTTTTAAAGAATAATCAAGCAGATAAAAATCCAAAGCTTTAGAAAGAAGAAAATCAGAATGGTAGCAATGGCTGGAGTGTTTTATGGAGTGTTTACTGACTATGCCATTCAGTTTCAGATGCTTTCACTCATTAGATCCTAATAAAGAAACACGAGGAAGGGAAGGTACCTTTGTGATCCCCATTTTACAAAGGCACAGAGGAGCCAAGAAATGTGCTCCAGGTTGCATCAAGGATATAGTGTAGCCAGAAGTCACTCGCAGGCAATCTGAGGGCACAGGCCCGTGCTCCAAGCATCTCCAAGCAGGAAGGGGGGAGAATCCAAACGCCTGTGCTGGAGAGTCCAGCATGCCTGCTAGAACTGAGAAACCAAATTCTTACTCTTGTAGCGAAGGAAGGTTATTTACATGTTTCTTGGTCTCCTTAAAATAAAGTAAGATATGCTTAGAAGCAACATCAAGATTTCTGATATTCGATCCCGAATAGAGAACACTTCTATCCATCTAATAAACAGAGTGAATTGCCGAAGCCGGGAAGTTTTATAACAGCTGACATTCACTGAGTGCTGACTTTGTGCCAGACCATTACAAGTGCTTTAAATTTATCATCTCTAAATATTCAAACAACTTTATCAGTAGGCACACTTACTATTCCCAGTGGGACAGAAAAGCTAAGGCACAAAGAAAAGAAAACTTGCCTATGTTGACAGGACTAGAAATTTCTAGAGCTAGAATGTAACACTTGGGTGCTCTGGCTCCAGCGCCTCTCAACCATGACATACCCCTGCATTTCCTGAACCTTCAGCGTTGGTGGTTCAGGGAGGGCCCAAGGGGCACAGCACAATGTGCAGCTCTCTGTTTGCACAGCCTAACACAAAATCGATTTTATACAACTGACACCAATGGTCTGTGTTTCCTAAAGGCAATCCTCCAAGAATTCATTGTTAAGTACCATGAATTTAAGGTACTTCGAAGGACAATCAGATTACACTGCTGGGTAAATTCAATGCATGCTTTAAAATTTGTTGGACAATGAAGGAGAAACACCACATGATCTCACTCATTTGTGGATAATAAAGAACATTATAAACTGATGAATAAAAGGATAGAAACAGAGGCAGTAAAGCATCAAAAGACTGTCAAATTACAGCAGGAAGGTTAGAGAGAGGTGGGGTAGATAAGAGATCAACCAAAGGACTTGTATGCATGCATATAAGCATAACCAATGAACACAAGGCACTGGGGAGTTGGGGTATGCCGGGGGGGGGGAAGGGGGGAGTGGGGAGATATGTATACATGTAACAATAAAAAAAAAGGAAAAAAAAGAAAATTTGTTGGAATTGGGCTAAGAATCATAAGTCTAACCAGGAATGTGGAATAGAAAGCCAATCCACCACCAGATAAAAAGGGTGCAAGGAAAGCACTAAATGAGTCTAACACATCTGGTTCCAGAAAGCAATGAATCTCTCAAGGACTAATGGGGTGTGCCAAAAAGACCTGTGGGCCAGCTTAAACGGGCTCATATGGGCCAAATTTGGGACATATGGAGCACAGAGAGTAACAATTGAAATTGATTAAAACATATCGTGTAAATAAAAATCCCTGAATCCAAAGTGATACTATGAACAGTGAGAGAGAGGGATTCAAAACTAAAGGTTTTCTTTACAGAAGCATGCTACAGCTAAACAAACAAAAGAACTAGAGAATCAGAAAATCGCCACTTTCCATAAACTGTGAAACAAATGATTCCATCAAAGATTATCAGTGAATACTAAAACATCAGGTGAAAGATTGTGGTTGAATTGGATTTTCACAACATCAAAGATCACATACATACTACTTGTAAGGGATAAAATTCCCGCTTAAAATTGACATTTAGGTATAATCATGAAAATAAGTGTCCATCAATGGTTGAATGGATAAAGAACATGTGGGCTCTAACCAGTTTGGCTCAGTGGATAGAGCGTCGGCCTGAGGACTGAAGGGTCCCAGGTTCAATTCCAGTCAAGGGCATGTACCTTGGTTGCAGGCACATCCCCAGTGGGGGGTGTGCAGGAGGCAGCTGATCGATGTTTCTAACTCTATCCCTCTCCCTTCCTCTCTGAAAAAAAATCAGTAAAATATATTTAAAAAAGAAAATGTGGTATATGTGTATGTTGGGGGTGGAGGGGAGCAGAAGTAAGTTTACAATAGTTTTTAATAAAAGAGTAATTTGAAAATTGACTGTCTCACCAAGACACAAGATGGCCACCCCCATGTTGTCAAAGATGGTGCCTCCATAGAGACACAAGATGGACAACAAAGGATGGCCTGCAGGGGAAGGTAGTTGTGGGAATTAGAGGTGACCAGGCCAGTAGAGGAGGGCAGTTAGGGGAGACCAGGCCAGCAAGGGATGCCAGTTGGGGGGGATAGGCCTGCAGGGGAGAGCAGGGTCGGGGGAGGGGGGGAGACCAGGCCTGCAGTGGAGGGCAATTGGGGGGGACCAGGCCTGCAGTAGAGGACAGTTGGGGGGGGACCTAGGCCTATAGGGGAGGGTAATTGGGGGGGACAAGGCCTACAGGGTAGGGCAGTTGGGAGCCAGCAGTCCTGGATTGTGAGAGTCCTGGATTTGGGATTGGGCCTAAACAGGCAATCAGACATCCCTCAAGGGGTCCCAGATTGGAGATGGTGCAGGCTGGGCTGAGGGACAACCCCCCCAACACACACACACACACTCATACGAATTTTGTGCACTGGGCCTCTAGTGGAAAATAATACAATAATTAATAAATAATAATACAAGAATAAACTGTGTTTGGCAAACCTACTTTTGCCCACATGGGTGTATGAGTGTATACGTGTGTGCGCGCGAGCGTGTGTGTATGTGTGTTGTAATGGATTATTTAGCCATAAGAACAAATGAAATCTTACTACCTGTGACAGCCTCAGTGGACCTCAAGAGCATTCTCAGTGAATTAAGTCAGACAGAGAAAGATAAATACCACATGATGTCAATTATATGTGTAATCTAATAAAATATCAAGCTCATAGATACGGAACAGATAGGTGATGATCAGAGGCGGGGAATGGGAGTGAGTAAAAATGGGTGAAGGGGGTTAAAGGTACAAACTTCCAATTATAAAATAAATCACAGGGATGAATGTAGAGCATGGTGACTACAGTTAATATTGTATTGCATATTTGAAAGTTGCAAAGAGTAAATTAAAAGTTCTCATCACCAGAAAGAATTGTAACTAGGTATGATACAGATTTTAACTACAATTGTTGTGATGACCATTTTGCAACATATATCAAATCATTATACTGTATACCTGGAATTAATATAATGTGTGTCAATTATACCTCAATTTAAAAAATCATAATCTCAAAAGAGGTTAGGCTCTGAAAAATTAAGATCTGAGAATCTTTAAACATTCATTGAAAAGCTAGGTTTTAATGAAATACAATTTTTAAGATACTGACTTCTCTATGCAAATACATACTTAAAAATACCTTGGATCACCTGTATTGCACTTACAAATAAGTCCAACTAATTTCTACAACTTAGATTAAAATGATTAAAAAGTAAAGTTCGGCTGGTGTGGCTCAATGGTTGAGCATTAACCTATGAATCAGGAGGCCATGGTTTGATTCCTGGTCAGGGCACATGCCTGGGTTGCCAGCTTGATCCCCAGTGTGTGGCTTGCAGGAGGGGGCGGATCAGTGATTCTCTCTCATCACTGATGTTTGTATCTTTCCATCTCCCTTCCTCTCGAAATCAATAAAAAAAAAAGTTAGAAAAAAAAGAGAAAAATCCTTATGTTACTTATTACTATTGAAATGTTGAGGAAACTATTAAATACAAATCCAATAAAAATCTGGTGAATTTTGTCACTTCTTTTGAAACCACACAGATTAAGAAGAGAGTGAAGGCAAGAAAAGTAACAAAAATACTGTAAACTCCAGTTTGTGTGTAAGTGCTGCTGAAGGTGCAGATGGGGCAGGAAGCTCATGGCAGACACCCGGCCAGCAATGGAAGGAGTCTGCACAGGACCAGCAGGCACCCAGCAATGGGAGGTCTTTAAAATCTCTTACGAATATGTATTATCTTAAAGACAGAGTACACTTTGAGAGGGAGCTGAACAAGGTTCACTTGCTTAGAGGAAGAGGAGAAAGAAGGTTCAGAAAAGACGCTAAAGGAGCAGATACCAGGAAGCGCCAGGAGAAAGAAAACATTCTGCTGACAGTGGTTGAGCGTGGGCCTATGAACCAGGAGGTCATGGTTCAGTTCCAGGTCAGGGCACAAGCCTGGGTTGAGAAGTCAATCCCCAGTAGGGGGATGTGCAAGAGACAGCCGATCAATGATTCTCTCTCATCATTGATGTTTCTATCTCTCTCTCTTTCTTCCTTTCTCTCTGAAATCAATAAAAATATATTTAAAAAAGGAAAAAGAAAACACCTAATAGTGCATTACCATTACCTTGGATGGCAAGTTTATGAAGAAAAAAACATTGGAGCACTCCTGACCCAGATTATCTATTGAGAGGCAAAGGAGAAATGGGTAAAGGACATTTAAGAAAATCACACTTTTGGTAGCAACAGAAAAATTAAAATTTTTTTAAATTAAAATTTTAATTTAACTTAACAATTGAAGAGGAAATGTTATGAGAGGAAGAAATGAAGAACTTGAAACAAACTCAATAGGGAACTTGAGGGGTTGAAAGGTTTCTAGATTTTAGAAGAGCTGCATGGTTCAGAGGACATGACCAGAAAGTGAACGGTGGTTATCTGGAAACAGATTTTAAGACAGATAAAGAGAAATAACAGTCACTCCCACAGGTGAAATACAGACACGCCTCAGGGATACTGCGGGTATTGTTCGAGACCACCACAATAAAGTGAGTATCACAATAAAGCAAGTCGTAGTCTCTTTGCTGGTGGAGGGTCTTGCATTTCATTAAAAAAAAAAAAAGCCACATCTGTGAAGCACAATAAAGTGAAATGCAATAGAATGAGATATGACTGTTGATTTCCTCAGAATGTGGTCAAGTTCCTAGAAAAAAAAGATGTTTCCTGGTAAAGAACCTACCTCTTTCTTTGTACATCTAAGTAGTAATATAAGTAAAGCTGGTGACACACTCTAGTTTCACTAACAGCACTACCAATGTAGGATTGAGGAAAACAAATGAGGAAGAGAAAGTTCGTTAGTCGATGGATATAGGAAATGAATATCTTTAAACCAGTCTGTGTACCACTTCAAAAATCCATGCATGTACACACACATACACACTCACTCCACAAATATTTGGTACTCTACTATTTTGTCTAAGACTATCTTCAGTAGCAGGATACCAGAAAAGCTGCTACACATAAGATATGTTTACCAAGTAGAAAGTCCCAAACTAAGAAAAATGTATGAGCCCATATGCATGCATTTATACATGTGACTTCTCACTTTTCTGCCACAAACTTTTTGAAAAGGTTTATCACCTATCTTTATTGCAGAAATACTGTTACAATTCTTCCTACAGTAAGACAGACACTCATATAAATCATATCAGAGTGAATAATCTTTTCAACAGTATGATTTTTATGTCAACCTTAAGTGAAACCCTGCACGTGCTTTGGGTGGAAATGAAGGGATATATGGAGTTTCATACACGGGTCAGTCTGATTACAGTCAAGGTAAGATCAATGTATGCAGCAGGGCAAGAAGGAAGGATCCAATCAGACAATCAGAAACGACTGCCGATCTCACGACAAAAGGCCAATCTGCTGCCTCACTCTACACATTTCTGACCCTTACGTATTTATTTTACAAAGCTGGAAAAATGCAGACCAGTGTCCGTAGCAAAAGCTCAGTTATTTTACCCATACGAAAAAAAAAAATCAGATTTTGAAGGGAACTCTTCGAAGTGATACAGAGATAACCAGCTGGATACTAAAAGCCTCAGAGTGAAAAGGAAGTCTGAAAAGTTCTAAGCATGAAGGAGTCACACCACAGTTTACTGAGAAAGTTCAATCTGTGGGGATAGCGCACCATCTGGTGACCATTCAGGGCCAATGCGTCAAAATTGCCTGGATACTTCTGGATACTTGCAGGTCTTTCTGAAAATTTTTTAAAAAAAGGATTTGACCTAATTGTGATGAAACACAGGGAGAAGTTAAGGTGACAATAAAGAGTATTTTTCACATAGTACTTCTAAGAAATAAAATGCCCCTCCCCCATATACCACCAACTTGAACTTTTCACATATCAAAATAAAATTTTTAATGATGGCACTCTGTAAATCATAATTAACAATACTTGGTTATGGCAAAAGATTGTGTGTATACACCAACAGAATTGCTTTGGGGATTCATGCATTTCAGCCATAGAAATATACATATGTTTTCCACCATGAATTTTTTTAAATCAGTGTTACTTGTTGATGCTACTGGATTATAGCAACTAGAAGTTTCCCAGTTGATTACAGTCACAAACATTTACTCAACCAAGTTTTTTCACCACCACTTTCAGCAACCATGCTGAAACAGAAATTCCAGAATTACCAAATGGAAACAAGAAAGTGAATACAAAGATGTCGCACACATCCTCAGAGGTAATAAATTCGTGGGTATTTTAATTCTTTCTCAATCTAGCCACAAGATTCCCCCCCCCCCATAACTACAACTGAGAATGCATATGGAACTCTTCCAGAACAAAACAGCCTAACACGCTTGAGAGTAGTGCTCTCTACCTTACACCAAGCTGACTTAGCCGAAGAAACTCAGCGTGCGGTTTCCTTCACCTTTTTAGGAAAGAGGAGGAGGACAAGAATGCTGAATGCTCCCAAATACTGCGTGATAGGTAGGAATATGAAGCAACCAAATCTGCCCCCACCTTCTAGGAAGGAAAACTGAGTCACACCAAACATCTCCACCAAAGCAGGAGGGCAGAGGCCTCTCCAGAGCCTGGCCGGTCCGGGGGAGCCAGGGGCGGCCTGTACTCACACAGATGGCGAGAGCTCCTGCCCCCATCCTCGCAGAAGTGCCTCGCAGAACTGATGAAGCCCGGGTGCCAGCATCAAAAAGACAGCAGAATACTGAAATTCCACCCGGCGGGGATGCTTTGGTTTGAAAACCGGCTCCCAGTCCGGAGGCCCCACCGCAGGCGCAGAGCAGCAGCTCCTCCTAAGGTTTTGGGAAGTGTGGCTTTGCTTCTCTTTCGGTTAAACCCACATGGCTGGGAGGGCTGCCTGCAGTTGAAATTTGATCCGCAGCCTCTAGTATTGGCAAGGAGAGGGAGTCATGTGACATGGACTTCAGTCCCGGTATCTTTTCTTAAACCCGACTTGTCAGATGCCACCCAGGCAGGCTTCTTCCCTGGGTAAAAGGCTGATCAGCTACTAGAGTGGTATTCGTTAATAGAACTCCCAGGGCAGACAGCGAAAACACCAACTTGCTTCCTTGTCGCGACTCATTTCTGAGAAAAAAAAGTTCACACATTTACACTCAGGTTTCCATCTGCCGGCATAGTCCTTCCTTCTTTGGAGGCAGATTTCACTTCTGCGGCCCCCTAGAAACCAGTGAAAGTCTATCAAAATCTTCCCTGCACTCTATTCTGTAAGACGTGTCCTACGTGAAAATGTTCTCTTTGGAGGAGCTGTTACTTGACTGCTTCTAATTAGTTTCAAATTGTCTTACTCACATATACTGGTGATAAGCATAAAACAACATGCTTCCAGACATCCATAATTCTACATATGTGATTTTGGCTGGAAAACTGGCTTTTTTCAGGAACTTCCTACTCCACAAGCTGTGTCACAGAAAATATGACAGATTTTATAAGTTCTAAATATTTGAACTAGTAGCTAAAATATCCATTTCATATAAGCCAGAAAGAAACTGTTCTATTTTTATATATTTTTTGCTACTTTTCTGTCTAATCCTTTTTTTTTTTTTTTTTTGCTGGAACACTTAAGACAATGCTGACCAAGAGCACAAGTGAAGTTTCATTTGACCCAACTCTAAAAGACTTAAATTGCCACAATAACAAAGACGTAATAAATGTGTTTTTTTAAGGGCAGGCGGTGGAAGGAAAAGGGAAAACCCAAATTGGCTCCAACTTAAATACTTCTCTTCAAATCTAATATTCCTTCTGTATCCATAGCCAACCAACACAGCCAAGAGTACAAATTGTGTTGAGCAAGCCAGGGGACACGAGTCCATTTTATTTCTCTACATACACACAAACACTTCTCAGGCTCTGCTTCCACAAGATAGAAAGACACAATCCCAAAGCCATACAAATGGAGTGGGAGAATGGACATATTCTTCTCCATTAAAAAAGTAGGGCTCAGTGGATAGAGTGCTGGCCTGAACACTGAAGGATCTCAGGTTCAATTCCGGTCAGGGGCATGTACCTTGAGTGCAGGTCCCGGTTGTGGCAGGAGGCAACCAATTTATGTGTCTCTCTCTGTCTCTCCCCCTTCCTTCCACTTCTTTAAAAAAAAAAAAAATCAATGGAAAAATATTCTCAGGTGAGGATTAAAAACAAGTAGGGAGTGGCCCTGGCCAATGTGGCTCAGTTGGTTGAGTGTCATCAGGGCACTGAAAGATTGCCAGTTCGATTCCTAGTCAGGGCTCATGCCCAGGTTGCAGGCTCATTCACCAATGGTGGTGATGGCAGTGGGAGTGGAAGGCAATCGATGAATATTTCTCTCCCTCATCAATATTTCTCTATGTCTCTCCCTCTTCCTTCTTCTCTCACTAAAAATAAGTAAAAACATATATATTTTTTTAAAGTAGGGGGTAGGTGGAGGTGGAAATAGTAGTATTAGGGGGATAAATGGTTATGGAAAAAATAAAATTAAAAAGAAAACATGTACAAATTTTTTCTACTTCATCCTTAATACAGCTTTTATCACTTCTGTTTCCTATTCACCCATTAAAAAACTAGGCTGGCCGAAACCAGTTTGACTCAGTGGATGGAGCATCAGCCTGCAGATTGAAAGGTTCCAGGTTTTATTTGGTCAAGGGCATGTACCTTAGTTGTGGGCACATCCCCAGTAGGGGGCGTGCAGGAGGCAACTGATCGATGTCTCTCTCTCATCGATGTTTCTAACTCTCTCCCTCTCCCTTCTTCTCTGTAAAAAAATCAATAAAATATATATTTTTTAAGAAATTAGGCTGATTACTAAAGAAAATGATCATAAAACAAACTTTTTCTAATACTTTAAAATTTTTGTCTTCTTTTTCTGATTATATAAGTACTAGGGGCCTGGTGCAGGCATTTGTGCACTGGAGGGGTCCCTCAGCCTGGCCTGCACTCTCTCGCAATATGAACCTCCCCCTCTCTTCTACCATACTGCCCCTCCCCCCGACGCCCTTCCCACCCAGGATCGGGCCAAAACCAGCAGTCTGACATCCCCTAAGGGACGTAGTACAGCACAAAGCAGCAGGCGGCTGGGGAGGAGCCCAAGCCCAGGCCAGGCGCCTCACCATTTCCACTCATCCTGGCCCCACTGTGCCTGCTGCTGTGGAGGCGGGAGAGGCTCCTGCCACAGCTCCAGCTGTGCTCCTCAGCCATAAGCCCAGCATCTGGTGCCTGTCAGTCAGCTGAGCAATGCTCCTGGTGGTCAGTGCACCTCACAGCGACTGAGGGTCACTTAGGGTTTTATATAAATTGCCAGTTCACAATGAAAAGTAAAAGCCTAAATGTTAGGTCATCTGGAGATGATAACCCAAACAGTATTTATTTATTACCTATACTGAGCCAGATACTATGCTATACCATGTACAGAAAATGATAAGGCATGATACCTTCTCTCCTGGATTATTCAATGGGAAAAGAAGGAATAAAAATAAGTTAACAAAAGAAAGTAAATACATCTTCCTGGTTAGTAAACGCAATGGTGCTAATAAAGGAGTGAAGATGAAGTGAAGGAGAATAACTGAGGACAGCCAGCAACATTTAACATATCTATGCCCAGTCTCTTTTCTATGTTTTTTAAAACATAATTTCTGATAATTTTCTATCCTAAGTTTTTTGCACTTAACATTGCACCAGAGGCATGCTCACATATTGCTAAACACTAGAAACAATTTTAATCATGTGTAATATTGCATTCTTTAGTCATTCTCCCATTTCTATTTTTTATTTTAAGTATATTTTATGATTTCAGAGAGGAAGAGAAGGGAGAGATAGAAACACCGATGAGAATCATTGATTGGCTGCCTCCTACATGCCCCCTACTGAGGATAGAGCCCACAACTCGGGCATGTGCCCTTGACCTGAATCGAACCCGGGACCCTTAAGTCTACAGGCTGACACTTTACCCATTGAGCCAAACCAGCTAGAGCCATTTCCCATTTTTAGACATTTACAGGGTTTATGATTTTGTGTGTTTAATTATTAACGCTTTGTCCTCATCCTGATTTTTTTCTAGTAGAGACTCTTGAATGTGAAAGCTCTGGGTCATAGAGAATAGGAACCTGGCTCAGGCTCCTGACATATACTTGTTCAGGCAGCTTATCTTCTAAAACCCATCCTACCCAAGTTTGAGTATTTTATAAAATATGTCCTAATAAGTGAAAATTATTTCTAATTTTAAAAATATTTGTTTTATAATATTAAACATTTTAAAAATCCTCCTCAGTCATTTGTATAGTTTCTCTTCTGAACTCTCTTTGATCAATTCTCTTTGTCTATCAACGACAGTGTGATGAGTGGCAGTCTTTTCCATAGGACTACTGTATCATTTTTTTGTTATTATTTGCCAGGTATTATGCAAATAACTTCAGATGCTTATGTGGTTTGATTGTATATCTATTTGAAATTTATTTCAAAATTAAGTAAAAGATGAGGATCTGGATTTTTATTTTCATATAACTACTGTGGCCCAGACTGTTAACTCCCACCAGTGTGAGTTAATTCTAGATGCAATGTCTGTTTCTAATATTAGGGCTCATTCTCCTTCTTTGTTGTGGTGGAGCCCATAATCCAGTGAGAGACTACATTTCTCAGCTTTTCATACAGGTAGACAGACAGGGCCATGTAACCATGTACTTTCTCATTAATAGAACAGGAATGGATAGGATAAGTACAGCTTCGGTGTCATGTGCTTAATGGGACTGCCCCTGCTCCCCTTCATCACAAGCTGGAATGTGGTGGGTCAGAAACCTAGCTTCAACCATAGAGAAGAAGGGCAATGTCCCAGGGAATGCTGAAGTAACCATGTGGAAAGGAGTTAGACCTTTGAATGACCTTGTAGTGCACAGCTGCCTTACAAGCCTAGACCAACTGAACGTTTACATGGAAAGGAAAGAAAGCTCAATGTGCTACTGTATTTGAAGGTTCTGTGTGTGCACCTATGTGAACCAAGTTTGTCTTTATCCTAATAATATACTATTTGTCAAGCAAATTTTTCATCTCCTACTCATTTGTGATACTATCTATACCATCTATTAAATTAATATACACACACACACACACACATACATACATGCACACACCAGGGTATTTTTTAGACTAATATATCCTATCTTGCTTTTTTTCCCAGTTTTACATCACTACCATAATATTTGAATAATTATATGTTTACAATTAACTTAAATATCTGATAAAGATAACCTCTCATTATCCATCTTTTCAATGTTACTGCTCTTTCCAATCAATTCTTCCTGATAAATTTCAAAAACATTCAGTAATGTTAGAACAAATTAGAACATCAAAAATTATACCTCTTGCTATTGTTTCTAAATTGTCTTCTTATTTCTGTTTTGTATATTACTATATAAGAATGACATAAGAAGGACAAATCTAGTTCTAATTTTCATAATTTATTGTTTACTATTACAAAGTAAAATTAATACTGTCCTTAACCAATTTTTAGCCTTAGTTATTCTTCTCTGTTATAGCTAGATTTCACTTGCAAAAAGAAACCCTGTGTAAACCATTTAACAAAAATTACTGAAAGGCACTGTCCACTTCAAGCAATGTTTGTTTCTCCATGGAATATACCTGAAATTAGAGTTATCAAATCTTTTCCTGACCCCAGAATGAATGCAAAGAATATTGGAGTCCAATTCATCTCAGAAAGTTCTCTGAGCTATTTCATGTGTATTAGAGGCCAAGTGCACGAAGTTCGTGCATGGGGTGGAGGGGTGTCCCTCACCCTGGCCTGCACCCTCTCCAATCTGGGACCCCCTCAGGGGATGTCCAACTGCCCATTTAGGAACATCATAAAGGAATATAGTGAACCCACAGGGATGGGGCCTAAACCAGCAGTCGGACATCCTTCTCACAATCCAGGACTGCTGCCTCCTAATCGCTCGCCTGCCTGCCTGCCTGCCTGATCACCCCTAACTGCCTCTGCCTGCCAGCTTGATCACCCCCAACTTCCCTCCCCTGCTGGCCTGATCGCCCCCTAACTGCTTGCTCCCCTACTGGCCTGATCGCCCCTAACTACCTCTGCCTCAGCTCCTGCCACGGTGACTTTGTCTGGAAGGAAGTTGGACATTCAGAAGATGTCCAGTCGACCCAGTCTAATTAGCATATTACCCTTTTATTAGTATAGATATTCCTGAGTAATAACTTATAGAGAATCTTAAGATATGCAAGCCACAGTTAAGAAATGTGCTATTAGCTATTGCTTTTCCCTCAGAAGAAAAAAAGGAAAATTTTAAAAGTGCTTTTCTGAAAGTCCACTATGGTGGGCTTTCCATGACTACGCCCAGAAATACTTTAATACTATGTCAGAACAAGGGATGTCCTATTTTGAAGAAAATCCCTGAACAACCTGGAAGAAGGTGTCAAGGCGACTTCCCAACTGATGGTCAGGTCCCCGGGATGCTGTCATTTAAATCACCCACTGACCTGGGAAGCCTGATGGAGGAGAAAGGGCCAGGATATCCTCTAGCCTCCAAAAAAGCAAAAAATGCTTCAGTCAATTCCTCTGATATTAGTTGGCAGAGCTACCAGTTCGCAAAAGACAAATTCTCTTTAGCTGGAGTAACTACTACAAATCCTATAGATATATTACAGTTAGCCATGCAGCAGGGACCAGCAAGTATCATGGGGGTGGGGAGACAACAACAACATGAACCACCTGAGTGAGACCCACCACTACCATAGCCTGCTACTGGGAATGGGACACTGGAGGCTTTTTCTTCCAAACTCAGTCGCTACTTCAGCTCTAGTCCTACCTATCCCAGCAATTTTTTTTCTTTATTGATTAAGGTATTACATATGTGTCCTTATCCTCCCTTGACCGCCCCCCCCGCAGGTGTCTGTGTCCATTGGTTAGGCTTACATGCATGCATACAAGTCCTTTAGTTGAGCTATTTTTCAATGAGAACCCCATCTTGGCCCAGAATGAATGACATCCAACCAGAGAGGATATCAGAAGTCAGTCAGTCATCAACTACTTAGTGTTTATGTACACTTCTTTTTGACCTGTCAGAGAGTTCAGATATTTTGGGTTTTGAATGGCTAACAGTAAACGCAATTGAGAGATTACTTGCTCTAGGCCAGTGGTCGGCAAACTGCAGCTCGCAAGCCACATGCGGCTTGAGAGCCTCAGTTTGCCACTCTGTTGACTAATGAGTTTGCCAACCACTACTAAGCTATACTCTTGATTCCAATAATTACAGGCTGTTATTCCTTGTGATTAAGCCCCTATCTCAAGAGCTGCAATTTGCTGACCACTGCTCTAGGCCTTGGTCAGCAAACTACAGCTATATGCAAATTTGATCATCACAGGCTGTAACTTGCTACTCTTGGTCGCACCATTTGTTTACATAATGTGTATGGCTGCTTTGGCACTACAGTAGCTGAGTTGAGTAGCTGCAAAGATGAAACCCATGGCCTGCAAAGCCTAAGAAATACCATCTGAGCCTTTATGGAGGACGTTTTCTGACCATGTATCTAGGCTACTCAGTAACATTATTGGGCATGAGAGTTGAAGACTAGTTTATGTGCTTTGGTTCCTTGGAAAAATAGAAGAAAATGGTTCATTCTTAGGTTAATCTATTTTGTTAGAATTGCTCCATTACTTGGGATCGGGCTATTTTTACTTTCTCCTAATTATTTTCTGAAGGAGTTCCCTATAAAGGTCCGGTTTAAATCTGATGAGCGCATCTCTGTTCTGAATTCTAGATGCATTCCACTTAAGCAGGAAAAATTACCACACTCTTAGGAGAAGATTGATTGTTCTGTAGCCATGGAAATAAATAGTCAGCATAACTCATTTTGAAATATGGTCAGTCAGCAACTTGCCTTAATAAGCCAATTGGTTTTGCAAGTCAGCCCATTGTAACAACCCAGCGTACCTGGCCAATCAAGAAGTTGTTCACTGCGCCTGGCTAGCCCTAGCATAGCTCTGTGGTTGAGCCTCCACCTATGAACCAGGAGGTCATGGTTCGATTACGGTCAAAGCATATGCCCTAGTTGGCTGTGGGTTTGATTCCCAGGTGGAGGGTGTGCAGGAGGCAGCCAATCAATGATTCTCATCATTGATGTTTCTATCTCGTTCTCTCTCTCTCTCTCTCTCTCTCTCTCTCTCTCTCTCTCTCTGAAATCAATAAAAATATATTTTAAAAAAGAATGAACTTACTGTAATGAACTTGTATCTGAGTGCCAACCTATCAATAACCATCTCATTTGAGTGATCACTCTCCTTTAGATGATGTCAATACTCCTAAAAGCCTATCTACTCAAGCTTCCCACTTCCCGAAGACCTATATAACACAGCAGTCTGCTTTGCTCAGAAAGACTGTGCCTGACTAGCAGAGCTTCCTCTTACTGTAATGGTCAGTAAATTCAGCTTTGTCTTCTTTATTCCAGGTAATATAGGTCTCATTATTCTTTGACACAACCTGTAAGTTTAGACACCCCAATTCTATGGGTCATTATTTAAGTCCCTTGTTTGACCTGTATTACTATTACTTCTTTACTAACTGGCTATTTCTGGCCCCACCTTAACTCTCAGCATGGCCTTGGCTGAGACTGGACTGCTCAATTCCATTACCTATCATCCCCTGGAAGCCAATGCAGGGAATATCCATGATGCCAGTCTCAGCAGAAGGAGCGAATCAGAACCCAGGACCCTAAGAATTGGGGAAGCAGGCTGATTTGGGAGTAGGAAGCACTATATCTGTGATGTGGTGATCACCCCAACCTCAGGCCTGGGAAACAAGAGAACAGCTGCATTTTCTTTTGAAAACAATTTTAGTTATTTTCCCAGTAAGTTTGCTAAAGCCATCATTTAATTTTGTAGTTTCACAAGCACTCATACAATGCACAATGTATATCTGTTACCATTCTAAGAATTATGGCTAAGGGGGGCATTGGGAGAAGGATGTATTACTTGAGCTATGAAGTACATGTAAAACAAAAAAACACAGACACAATTTGAAAATTTTTGGCCATTTTGTCTTATTTGCATAGTGATTTGAAAGGCCACTTACCTAGATTGGAATTACTATTGCTCAGCAATCAACACAAACACTTTAATACCTATTCACAGTTTATGATTACCTCATGGCCCCTGAAAGCACTAGAGTCTTAATCTTTCCATTAGCAAACATAATAAACTAAATTGTATAATTAAATTTGAAATGTGTGCCATTAGCACTTGAAAATTCTAAGTCAGGAAAAAATGTGATGAATGGAAGTGGCTGGAGCAAGAGCTGCAAGAGGGCAAGTGTTGAGCTGACTTAGGAGTCATAGGTTAGGATGGAGAGGAAAGAGAGGGCATTCTAATGCAGGTCTGCATGGTGGGCACAGACAGACATCTGCATGAAAAGCAAGGGGCACTACAAAGCAAAATAAAAAAGTCCATGCTGAATCTCAAGCAGTCAGGAACGATTACAGGTTTCTAATAGGAATGAATAGCTTAATAAAACTCGTGACAAATTAATCTGGAAGCCTGACTAGAATGGGAAGGAGACTTATTACAGATAAGTAGACCCTGTTTACCATAAGCCAGCTGAGATAAAGATGTCTTTGAATTTAGAGAGCAAAAGACATGTCACATAATTTTGTAGAAAAACCTCATAAGACTGATAACTGATTTTAAATAAGGCAAATGAGGTGCCATCCTAGTCAAGGTAAGAAAAGTGTAAAGGATGATTCTAAAGTTTGTTTTCCTGGCCACTAACATAGTGCCTAGTAAACAGGGAACTTTAATCTATGGTCTGCCTGGGAAACTTCTGATTTATGCTTGCCAACTTACTGTAATTATTAATAGTGTCCCCTTTCACACTTAAGTATTCTGGAAAGCTGAGTCTAAAGAAGGTACACCAGCAAAGACTACTGTCAGAGTATCAGAAGGACTCCCTCCAGCAGGATCCTAAAAAACCAAGATCAGCAAAAAGTACATCTTCATTGGAAAGATCTTTTTATTCCCCTCTGCTCCCTGCCAGAATTCAGGCTTCATTCCTCCACCTGTACCTCCAGTGCAGAGTCTCATGGTTCATGAGATGAGGACTTGAGAAACCACTCCAAAACACTCACTCCACTGGGGATTTTTCTGGAGCACCACATCCTTAAGTTGCACCAGGAAATATCTATCAAGGGAGTTTTTGTCTCTCTCTCTCATATGCTGAATTTTCTTCCATGATCCCCACATCTGGACAACAACATTGAGATGCCATCAGTGGTGATTCAGTATTGAAGGAAAAGAAATTGCTGCATAAATCCAGAACCACTAGATATGTGAGCTTTTTTCTCTTTTCAAATGTCATTTTGAATTCTTTCTCACTTTTCATTCACAAAATTGTATTACTTAAATAATTATGCCTTTGACAAAGGAAGCTTTAAAGAAATATAATTTTTAGATTTATATTTTCTAAGTAAATTTGATTTAAGTATTTTTTAAGTGATTATAAAAATCATTGTCTCAATCCTAGCCAGATGGCTCAATTGGTTGAAGTATCATTATGTGCACTGAAAGGTTGCAGATTCCATTTCTGATAGGGGCACATATGGGAGGCAACTGATTGATGTTTCTCTCTCACGCTCCCTCTTCGCTCCCCTCTCTCTAAAAATTAATGAAAACATATCCTTGATTGAGGATTAAAAGGAAAGCATTGTCTCACGTTGGACCGTGTATTATATGGTTATTCGGCTAATAGTAGAAATTAATTAGTTGGTAAATAGAACATATTTGAGCAAAAAGTTGCACTTGGTTTTAGGCACACACTAGAAATCAGTCACAATGGGAGAACATTTCAGTACGGTGTGTACATGAGGTTCATTTCATGTATACCTCAAAGGTGGCTTCAGTTTCCCTTGGCTTCTTTAATCAGCACAGACTATTTATTCTACCTCTGAATAGCTTTTCAAATAAATTTCCTCTCTGTTCCCATAGCCATTTTTAAAATTAACAAAACAAAACAAACTTTGAATGCTGGACCTCATCAGCAGTCCTAGGGTACAACTATACCACTACATTTCTGAAACATTTGATTATGTTACTTTCCTGATTATTCTCTTTCTCTGTAGGTTTATGGGCTCCATAGATAGGTTTTGAAGGATCAATGGTCATCCATGTACTTGTATTTGAAATTTGAATAAATGCATACTGGAGTGAGTATCTACCTTTTATGTTATTGCTGTTAATCCTCACCCAAGAATATTTTTTCCCTTTGCTTTTTAGAGAGAGTGGAAGGGAGGGGGAGAGAGACACATCATTTGGCACACACTCAGACTGGGCCCGGGGATGGAGCCTGCAATCGAGGTATGAGCCCTTGACCGAATTTGAAGCCATATCCCTTTAGTCCATGGGCTGACTGATGCCTTATTTACTGAGCCAAACCAGCTAGGGTTTTATAAATCTTTTTTCTTTTTTTAAAAATATATTTTCTTGATTTTTTGCAGAGAGGAAGGGAGAAGGAAAGGGATAGAGAGTTAGAAACATCAATGAGAGAGAAATATCCATCAGCTGCCTCTTGCACAACCCCTACTGGGGATGTGCCCGCAACCAAGGTACATGCCCTTGACCGGAATCGAACCCGGGACCCTTCAGTCCGCAGTCCGACGCTCTATCCACCGAGCCAAACCGGTTTCGGCTATAAATCTTTTTTAAAAAAATAAACACTGCTGGCCTGTAGATTAAATTCCAAACTCCTGAGCATGGTTTCAAGATTTTTCAAAATCAAATTCCATATTAGCTTTCTCTACATATATACCTTAAATTATAGCCACCATTCTCATGGCAACCTGGATAATGCCCCCTCAAAAATGTCCACTTCCTAATCCCTAGAACTTGTCAATATTTTACCTTGCAATAGCCAAAAGGAATTGACAGATGTGATTAAATTAAACAAATATCAGATGGGGAGATCATCTTGGATTATCTGGGCGCAATATGATCACATGGATCCTGATAAGAAGGCAGGAAGGTCAGGGTTCAGAGGCCTGTGAGAGATTTTAAGACGCCAGGGTTCTGGCTTGAAGACAGAGGAAGAAGTGATAAACCAAGGAATAAAGGTGCCCTCTAGAGGCTGGAAAAAGCAAAACTCCCCATAGCATTAAGAATAATCTTGATTTTAGCCCAGTAAAATGGATTTCAGACTTCTGAACTCCAGAACAGTAAGTTAATATATTGTTGTAAATCATTTATGGTAATTTGTTACAACAGCAATAGAAGACTAACACATTGTTGTTCCACAAATTAAATAAGGTATGCATTTTCCCACTTCAGAACCTTTGTTCATGATCTTGTATTTGCCAGAAATGTCATCATCTCCTTTTTTTCTACTTGGGGAACTCATACATATACTTGAATACTGAACACCAATGCCACTAGCATTCCTAACTAAGGTCACTCGCTGTGTGTACAAATGCCTCATTTACACCACAAATATAACATTTACACATGGCATTGTTATTTGCAAATCTGTATTTCCAGATTGGGAACTCCTTGAGGGACAGGGCAATATCTTATTCTACATCCTGATAAGCTTCATAACAGTCTCTGTACAACTAATGCATTAAATGTGCAGTGATAAGCATTGGGTTGTTCCTGGAAACACTTTGCAACTCACTTATAAGTTAGGACAAGAAATAGGGATTATATGAGTGTCATCAGAAAAAGAGTCGAAAAGGGTAATCATGAATATGCTTTTTAAGGGATTTCAGAGAAAAAAGTTCAGAGACTTGAAAAATAAAAAAGAATCAGAATAATAAATATGGGGTGGAAGAAACAGGTAAACATGGTTATAAGATAAATAAGTCCTGGAGGTAATGTATAGAATGGTGACCATAGTCAACAGTACTAAATTATATATTTGAAAACTGCTAAGAGAGTAAATCTTAAAAGTTCTCATCACAAGAAAAAAATCTGTAACTATGAGAGGTGATGGATTTAACTAGACTTATTTTGGTAATCATTTCATAGTATGACATATAATGAATCATTATGTCATATACCTTAAACTTGTACAACATTGTAGGTCAAGTATCCTATCTAATAAAAAAGTAATATACAAATTGACTGTCACTCCAACACACAAGATGGCTGCCCCATGTGGACACAAGATGGCAGCCACAAGATGGCCAGCACGGGAGAGCAATTGGTAGGGACCAGGCCTGCAAGGGAGGGAAGTTGTGGGCGATCAGGTCCACAGGGGTGACCAGGCTGGCAGAGGAGGGAAGTTGGGGGTGACCGGGCCTGTAGAGAAAGGTAGGTAGGGGGGACCCAGGCTTGCAAGGGAGGGCAGTTAAAGGTGACCAGTCCTGCAAGAGAGGGCAGTTAGGGGCAAACAGGCTGGCAAGGAGCAGTTAGGCATCAATTAGGCTGTCAGGGGAGTGGTTAGGGGGTGATCAGGCTGGCAGGCAGAAGCAGTTAGGGGCAATCAGGCAGGCAGGCAGTTTGGAGCCAGCAGTCCTGGATTGTGAGAGAGATCCCAGATTGGAGCGGGTGAAGGCTGGGCTGAGGGACAACCCCCCCCCCCAGGCACAAATTTCGTGCACCAAGCCTCTAGTATTTCAATAAAACTGGAAGCAAAATATACATATAAAGAGAAATTAGTAAAAAAAAAAAAAAGCTTATTGGAAATAGTGCTCATTGGAAGATATATTTATGGTCCTTAATATCTGAGTCCTTTATTTTCAAACTCTTTTTATCAGGAAGGTTTCACCAAATTTCTTCTAATCTTACTGCTGAATAAAGGTTAAGTTGAAATTGGTAAAGCAATTAATTACATTTGATATTTTAAAATAAGAATCTTGCTCATTAATTTTTTTTTTACTTTTTAGCATCTTGACCCATTGCAAAACTGTGATAAATAATATGATTTACACTCCTTAAAAAATTCAGAAAAGTAAAACAACCTTAACAAAAAAGGTCAACAGCAAATGAAATATTTTTATTAACTGAATAATAATTCTGAGAACTAGAATTAAGAGATGTTTGCAAACCTAACCTTGCAAATCTACATTGTGAAGGTGTATAGGGAGCAGTCACTAATATCTGGTTATTGCCAAAGCTTTCTTCGCATAGGTTTACATTTAGTTATCACAACAGCTCCCCCATGTACATATCACCCATGAGTAAGGCTCAAGAGATATTCAGACTTACACAGCCAATAATGGACAAAGTCAGGTTTCACACCCCATCTTCTCTGAGACCTATGTTTTCACAAGTGCATTAAATTAAGATCAGTTTGTAACACACCTATTTCCGACTATGACTAGGCTAACTGTAAGGACATGTTATGAACATCACTGTCAATTACAAGGTGTAAATAGTAAATCAACATTCCAATTTAAAATATATTATTAGAGCAGAAGAGGTAGCTCAAGATTATATTTTTAAAAATATTAATTATGAAGTACTTTTATCTTTATTAACTCATTCAATCAACATAAAAAAGCTAGGATATAAATGCCTTCATTCCCATTTTATAATGAAAAAAACATATGAGACTCAGAGAGAAATCAAATTACTTGCCAAATTACACACAGCTGGAAAGATGTGCAAACAAAATAGAAACTCAAAACTTCACTGATTTATTAACAATCAAACATTTACTAAGAGAATATATTGCCATCTACAGACAACACTATGTTCTTCTCCAGTAGATTTTTAAAAAATGGATATAATTTATAATCATAAAAGCCTTAAAACTCATGAGTTACAATATGCTAGGCTACCATGGACTGTTAGGAAAGATGCAGGGGGCATTGCTATAGGATTGTTGTGCATTTATGTAGCATTGTAATAACATTACTATAGCTGCATAGTAATAGTAAATCTAAATTCTATATAATAAAAGCCTAATATGCAAATCGACTGGCAGAATGACCAGTCACTATGATGTGCACTGACCACCAGGTGGCAGACGCTCAATGCAGGAGCTGCCTGCAAGCCCCAGGCCAGCCAAAGTGGGTGTGAGCGGGGCCCCTCTACCCTGATTACCCCACCAGTTGCCCCACAGAGGGAGGCAACTGGCATAGGTGGTGGCTGGGGCGGGACTGGCGAGTGGGTGGCGCCAGGCAGGCCAAGGTGGGTACTAGCAGGGGCCTCCTCACTAGCCCTACAAATTGGCCCTCATCACCAGTCGGGCCTAGGGACCCTACCTGTGCACCAATTTTGTACACCGGGCCTCTAGTAGTTTAATTTAGGCATGAATTGCTGCTAAATGTCCATTTTATATATAACAATGTTTGTGCCTTTCATTGGGGTATGAAATTTCCTGGTCACACAATTAACTTTTGCACCTTGAGGTAAATCAATTTTCTAGTCATTTACATCAGAATCTCAAACTATGCAAGAAGGAGAGAATCCTTCATCTCAAAAAAAGTAAAAAATTTAAAAATGGAAGGAAGCTTAGAGTCCCAATATTTCATGTGAAAGATATATTAGAAAACTCTTCTGTGACTATAACTGTAATAAATGAACTAAAATAACCTACTGGTTAAAAAAAAAGAATTGAAATAAAAAAGGTCAGTGTATAATTAACTCCCATGTTGTAGTAACAGATACTATTATTAAATAAATCAGACTATTTTTTTTCTTTCTAACATTATTGGAAACAAGCTACCAATTGAAGTAAGAAAGTTTTAAAAGTCCAGTCAGCTTCAAAATGATGGATTTAATAATCCCATCAATTCATCCTCACCAAACACCCATGTAATTGCACATCAATTTCAGTATACTGTTGACAGGGACTTTCCGAATTGTTGGCTAGTTCCACCAGTACAGCCAAAGGAAAAGAATAGGGGGTAGAAGAAAAGGGAGAGGGGAAAAACAGAACTGTTAATACTGTAAGAGTTAAGTGTATGTGTGTGTAAGGGGTGGGGGTAGGGGAATGAGTCCCTACCTACCTACCTGAAAGCAAAGAGAAAAATACGAAAATCCAAGGAAAAGGAGATACTTAACTACTACTACCTTTCAGAATTGAGATGTCAGGGTTTATGTTGAGAGATACAGTAAATAGAAACAACAGAAGGGTAAACCACTCTCTCCAATCTTTGTGTTTTTTACATTTAATAAAAGAGAACAAAGAGAAACTAATGTATATTTCAGACATTTTTCCAAAAGGATAATTATTTGAAGACCGTCTTTTGCATCAAATTTCCATTTATAGCTCTACCTTCCCCTTCAGATACCTATGATGGGGCAAAAATCTGCCAGAAATAGTATCTGGGATATGCTGTGGTTAGGATTAAAGGAAAGAAAGACTATGTGCATCTGCTTTGGATTGATTGAGAATTTTCAATAGACAATCCTAATGTGGTTTTGTGAATCTCCTTATAATTACAAACACAGGTTTATCATACACTCTTGCAAAAACTCTACAGCATCATTAAATGTGTATGAATTAATCCAGCCTTTCCCACCACAGTTGTCTTTTAGCTATCTATATCTCCTTTCAAAGCTCCAATTTTAGGAGGCCAAGATAATGCAAGTTGTTTCCATCTAATAAAAATAGTAGAAAATAAGAAAGTCATAAGCTAGTTTTTACTTAGTGCTTAGTGCAGAGTATTTGGTACCCTGCAAAGCAATTTACATATGCTATTGGTTCATCCTTACAACAAAACCAAAATCAATATAATTTTTATTCCCACTTTCCATATGTGAAAGATTTATATAACTAGCCAGAAATTCCCTGGTTAGTAGGTGGAGTCACAAGTACAAACCTGAGATTGTGTCTCCAGAACTCATAAGGTTTATCACTAAGATGTACCTAAATCTTATTGTTTACATGCTACCAAAACAATAAATATGCTACTGTTTTCTGTTTACATGATTCCAAAACAATAACTATCATATAAGAAGAGAGTCATCATTAAAACATTAACATTTTAAAAAGAATACCATCATTGAATAAAAAAAGTACTGAAATTCAAAATGAATTAGGTATATAGCAATGAAGCACAAAGTCAATAATAAAATGGTCATATTCAGTTCTTGTGTCATATAAAAGAAAGCTAAATTTGCACCTGAAAATCATAATTTTTCTTTATCATTAAAGATAGCCAGAATTTATCACCTGAATCCTTAAGTAAAGTGACAATATATCCTAAGTAGCATTTCCAACATCAGTTGGAATAAACACTTTTGTTATTTTTAACTCTCACCTGAGGATATTATTCCCCACTGATTTTTAGAGAAAGTGGAAGGGAGGGGAAGAGACAAAGAGACACATCAATGTGAGGAAGACACACTGAATGGCTGCCTCCCACCCACCTGCAACTGAGGTATGTGTCCTTGATTAGAATCAAACCCAGGACCCTTCAGTACTTGGGCTAACACTCTAACCACTGAGCAAAACTGGTTAGGGCTCTGCTGGTTATTTCTTACTAGAGGCTAGGTGCACAAAAATTGTGCACTTGGTGGGGTGTGGTCCCTCAGCCCAGACTGCGAGAGGGTGCAGGCCAGGCTGAGGGACTCCATCAGTGCAGGATCGAGGCCAGGGAGGGACGTAGGAGGTTAGCCAGCCTGGGAGGGGCCACTGGAGGGCTCCAGGGCATTTCTGACCCCCCTCACTCAGTCTCAACAGGCTGGACCCCAGCAGCAAGTTATCAGAGCGTCTGCCACCTGGTGGTCAGTGCATATCATAGTGACTGGTTGACTGATCAACTGTCTGCTCCCTTGTGGTCAGTGCACATCATAGTGAGCAGCCTTAGCATATCATTAGCATATTATGCTTTGATTAGTTGAATGGCCAACCAGATCCAGACACTTAGCATATTAGCCTTTTATTATATAGGCTATCTCTTCTCTAGGAAAACCAGCTGAAAAACAGTAAGTTGGAACATTTAACATTTAACATTTAACATGGTAACTGTTATATTGAACCAAGGATCTGAATAGACATTTTGCCCCTCCCCCAAAAAAAAGATATGTGAATGGTAAATAAGCATATAGATTGATGCTTGACTTAGCCATTAGCACAATGCAATCAAAACCGAAAAGTGATACCACTTCATACTCACTAGGATGGCTATCCTATATAATAAAAAAGTAATATGCAAATTGACCCTCATGCCCTTGCACAAGATGGCCATCCCATGTGGTCAAAGATGGCCATAAGATGGCCAGTAGGGGAGGGCAGTTGTGGGTGATCAGGCAGCAAGGAAGAGCAGTTAGGGGTGACGATGCCAGTAGCGGAGGGCAGTTGGGGGCAACTAGGCCGGCAGGGGAGGGCAGTTGGGTGTGTCCAGGCTGGCAGGGGAGGAAAGTTGGGGGTGACCAGGCCAGCAGGGAAGGGCAATTGGGGATAATTGGGCCACAGGGGAGCAGTTAGGCATTGATCAGGCTGGCAGGGGAGTGGTTAGGGGGTAATCAGGCTGGCAGGCAGAAGAGGTCAGGGGAATTCAGGCAGGCAGCAGGTGAGTGGTTGAGGGCCAGCAGTCCTGGATTGTGAGAGGAATGTCCAACTGCCAGTTTAGGCCCAGTACTCCAAGGGGTCCCAGATTGGAGAGGATGCGAGTTGGGCTGAAGGACATACCCAGTCAGTGCACGAATTTCATGCACCGGGCCTCCAGTAAATCAATAAGACAGATAAAAGTATTGGTGAAAATGTGAAGAAACTGGAGCTTGATATTATCTGAATATTTGTGTCTCTCCAAAATTCATATTAAAATCCTAATGCTCAGTGAGATTAAGTTAAGGGGTAGGGCCCTAGGGAATTAGTTAGATCATGAGGATGGAGCCGTGATAAATGAAATTAGTGCTCTTTTGTAGGAGACCCATGGAGATCCGTCACCCTTTCCACTGTGGTGGGACACAACAAAAAGGCACCATCTATGGTCCAGGAAGTGGGTCCTAACCAACCATCATACCAAATATGCTGGCACCCATGATCTTAATCTTACCAGCTTTCAGACAAAGCTAAGAAAAATAAATTTCTGTTGTTTATAAACTGCTTTGGAAAATAGCTCCTCAAAAAGTTAGATTTATCATATGAACCAGCTATTCCAATCTCATGTACCTAAGAGAAATGAAATTATCTGTCCACAAAAACAAGCTTGTACATGGATATTCACATCAGCATTATTCATAACTAGAGGCTCTGTGCACAAAATTTGTGTATGGAGGATGTGTCCCTCAGCCAAGCCTGCACCTTCTCCAATCTGGAACCCCTTGAAGGATGTCTGACTGCCCATTTAGGCCCCTCTCAGTGGGATTGGGCCAAAATGGACAGTAGGACATCCCTCTCACAATCCAGGATTGCTGGCTCCCAACTACTCTCTTGCCTATCTGCCTGATCTACCCTAACTGCTTCTGCCTGCCAGCCTGATCACTTCCTAACCACTCCCCTGCCAGCCTGATCAATGCCTAACTGCTCTGCTGCCAGCCTGATTGCCCCTAACTGCCCTCCACTGCTGGCCTGGTCACCCCTAACTGCCCTCCCCTGTAGGCCTGGTCACCCCCAACTGCCCTCCCCTGCAGGCTTGATGCCCCCAACTGCCCTCCCCTGCTAGCCATCTTGTGCCCACATGGGGGCAGCCATCTATGACCACATTCCTTTAGAAATGTTGGAGTGACAGTCAATTTGCATATTATTCTTTTATTACATAGGATAGGCAAACAGTGAAAACAACCTAAATGCTGACTCAATATCAACTTCTGAATAAATAAAATGTGAGGTATCCATCCTATATAATAAAAGGCTAATATTCAAATTGTCCCCTGGACCCGGGAGCGGGTTTGGCTCGCCAATCACCCATGGCACCTCCCCACAGCTGGCCCCACCACTTATTGGCCCCCCACCCTGATCAGAGGCAGGGTTAGAGAGCCAACTTCCTGTGTCCCCTCTCCCTGGCCAGTCTGGCCTAATTGGCCCCCATCAGGGCAGGTCAACCATACCCCCACCCATGCACAAATTCACGCACCAGGCCTCTAGTATAACAATATTACTCAGCAATGAAAGGAAATGATATATTGATACTTCTACAAATTGATGAACCATGAAAACATTATGTTAAGTAAAAGAAGCTGGTCACAAAGTCAGATATTGTATGATTTCATTTATATGAAATGACTAGAATAGGCAAATCTATGGAGTCAGTGGTTGCCAAGAGCTGGAAAACAGGAGAGAGGCTTGTGGGGAGTGGAATGATTTGGGATTTCTTTTTTAAGAGGTGAAAAGTTCTAAAATTGATCAAAGTTGAGCTTGAGAAATACTATTATGAGGACTTTTTAACCTAGAAGGATTGAAGTCAAGTGTTCATAACTCTTTAAGCATAAGAGAGTCTCAATAAGGCAGAATTACATCATGATGTATTTACCCAGATAATTTAGGGATCAAATCACTTCAAGGCTGAATAAGCCAATCCATCAATGATTATTTAAACTTTTTTAAATCCTTGGTCCTTTGAGAAAATGCTGAAAGCTCAGAACAAGATAATCAAGATGTCCCTGAGGAATCTAAATAATTGCATAGGCATCAGAGAAGGGCTTTCCTTGAAGATAAAAACAAGGTCACTCTAGTTTAGTCAGTGTGCTGAGTTTCTACCCATGAACCAAGAGGTCATGGGTTCAATACCTAATCAGGCCACATGCAGGGGATGCTGCATCCAACATGGCTAGGGTTCAGGATATGAAGAAGGGGCCACACACAAATGAAAACACTAGACAAGAAATAGGAATTTAGAAGGCAAGGGGAGGTAGGTGGAAACCTCTCTCTAAAGGAGAAGCTCACTCAAACCCTGGACCTATCAGCTTTTATTCACTTGAATACATATTTGCCCTTTAGAAATGCATATAGGCATATCAAAGGTAAAGTTTGGTAAACAGTAAAAGGATTATCAGGATAGGGAATTGTGTTCAGCCATTGAGCCCATAGCAGGGCAAATATTATGCTGATTTTCAGCCCTGCTGAATATCAAAGTCCATTGGCCTTCCAATGGATCTTTGCATAATATGCAAATTATTGTTGGTTTTAGCCTCCAGCATTTCCCCCTTTTTTGTTTTCTTAATAAATCTAGAAAGATGTATGCCATCTGCAGGGCTTGAGTCCTTTTGACTTTTCATTCTACATCTTCAGACTAGAATTAAACATGCAAGAACAAGAATGAGAAAGACAATAGTGGTTATAATAAAAAGCAAATGTAGGGAGATTCAATAAAAAGGATTGAGTTCTTTTATGTCCTTTTTAAATTGCTGCCAGGCATTTAAGGAACTAGTTTGTAGTAGACTTCTTTCTGGGCCAACAGTTCTTTATGGGTTCCCTTCCCAATCACTGTCCCCTGTGACATGATAGCAATGATATTCAAGTTCTGGATGGTGGACAAATGGTGGGCAATGACAATGCAGGTCAGACCTTCTTTGGCTTTGTCCAGGGCAACCTGCACCATTGCAAAACTGATGATTGCTAGCATGGCAAGGCATTCTTTACCATCCCCCAGGTCATCTCTGGACAGTTTTTCCTCTGTCTCATTCTCTTCCCTTTTCTTATCTTCAGTGTGTTGCTTGGGGCTACTGCTATCTGTGGCTGGGGTAGTCCATTGTCTGCAGCTGCAGGTACAGGATGAGGCTCCAGGTGCAAGGTCCTTTCTCAGATTCATGTTGCAGGAATCCACAGGGACTTGGAGTTTTCTGGAAATACACAAGCATATCCTTGACAAAAGGGTTGGGGCCCTTGCATAAGCCAGACTTGGGATCTTTTCATTTAACCAGACTATTTTCCTTTGGATTGTTCTGACACCAGTGTAATTCCATGGGTGTCTTGCCATCAGCATTACAAGTGAAAAAATTTAAAGTAATTAAGGCTTGGTGTAGTTTATTTATAGGAGATTTCCCACTATTCCCCCTTTTTGTTTTGCAGTTGGGAATTTAGCCGCTGATGTTGGTGTTCTATAATTGCCTGTCCTTGGGAATTGTATGGTATTCCTGCAATGGGCTGAATTTTCCACTTTTTAAAAAATTACTGGAAATGACACCTGCTTAAATAGTATAAACAGACTTTGGTCACCAAGTCATTTTAATAGAATAGTCTCAATTCTATTTACCAGGCCAGCAGCATAGGCAGAATCAGTAATATTAAGAAGCTTTTGGAAATCCTGCAATACAGCCTTGATAGCTTCTAATTCAATTCTTTGCACATAAGTATGACTGGTCTGGATGACTTGGTCTGAATTTATTGCATGATAAGCAGCTTTACCATTAGATGAATCATCAGTAAAAACAGTTAATGCTCTAGGAATAGGTTTCTGCCTAGTATTCTTTGGTATAATAATAGGGGTGTAATATAAAAACTGTAGTAACTTATTTTTCAGTAGGTGACAACTAAGTTCCCCCGAGTATTAACTTATTTCAGTTTGCTAGTTTATATAAGTCTGGAATAAGGTTTATTTTCTAACTTCATTTGTGTAAATGACACAAGTGGATTTCTGCTATCAGTCTTTTTTAGTATATAGATATAAGCTTTGTTTATGGAGGCAAAATGCAAATTATTTACTTTTAAGTGTCCTTGATTTAGGGAAGATAGGATTTATCAAGTGGCCCCAAACCACTTGGCATTTATATTTTTTAGATGGTTGTAAACTGCTGTTACATACCAGTCATGAAATTAGAAAATGATTCTGTAGGTCTTCAAATACACTTCCTCTGATAATTTCTAAAAGTTATTTTAGATGTTAAGGCAATTCTTTTGTATTTCTACCTTTTGAGGCCTGATATATTGATTTTTAATGACAGTTTCTAGACATTTGAAGAGCACTTCCCTCTGTATTTCTTCCTAGAGCAATCTCTAAGCCACATTTAAGGAGTTTCTTTTAAAAACTTGTACTTTCTTTTAAACAGAGCAACAAACATGGTTGTTTTTCAGAAAAAAGAAACAGTGGGAGAGAGGTATACTGGACAATACTTCAATGCATACTTTTCAAGTAAAAATAACTCTCTTTTTACTTATAGTGTCTCATTAATGGTAAGGTTTAATGCTTGAATAATAACCTTTAGTTTACTTTATAAATAGTAATGGAAGAAATTTTAAAATTTTCCTTTTTATTAAGTTTAAATTTACTTTTAAATAGCATTCTTTTTGGCAGTGCTTATTTGCATACATATGCAAATTTTACTTTGGACTTTGTTAGAACCAATTGTGCATAAAATATTGGCTTCTCATATAATTGAATTAATATGAGACCTTGATTATATTGTGAAAAGCTAACTTATTAAAGTAGGCATCTTTACTGAAAAAGTAAAGTAAGCAAGTTATACATTTGACCTATTAAGTACAGATGCTGTCCTGCTAGTCTGCTTAAGTATACAGCAACCTTGGCTTGCCCTCCCTTTCTGTATTAACTATTTATTCAGTCCTTGGCAGGGGAGATAAGGGTAGTGGTCTAGCCTTTGGTTAAACTTCCCTGAGATTTTATGACTCATTTACAACTCTTGCAAATAGTTAACTTTAGAATTCATTTCTCTCTTTCAAAACTTCTTTTTTCCTTCTCATCAAATACATAATCTTCACAAATTTCATACTTTCCAATTTGCCTTCAAATCTTCTTTGTTCTTAAAAAATGCATAACCATGCCTTAGACCAGCGGTTCTCAACCTGTGGGTTGTGACCCCTTTGGGGGTCAAACGACCCTTTCACAGGGGTCGCCTAAGACCAGCGGAAAACACCTATTTCCCATGGTCTTAGGAACCAACACACTGCTCCTCAATGTAGCAAAATGTAGCAATGTAGTTTACTGTTGTTATATTAAGACTGTTACCCATGCTACACCACGATTCAAGACAAAATTTCATTTATTTGTAATTAGAAATAAATATTTCACAATATATAATTACATATTGTTTTTGTGATTAATCACTATGCTTTAATTATGTTCAATTTGTAACAACGAAAATATATCCTGCATATCATATATTTACATTACAGTTCATAACAGTAGCAAAATTACAGTTATGAAGTAGCAACGGAAATAATTTTATGGTTGGGAGTCACCACAACATGAGGAGCTGTCTTAAAAGGTCACAGCATTAGCAAGGTTGAGAACCACTGCCTTAGACCATCTATTAAGTATTTCTACACTAATGTTCTTTCTTTTTGTCATTACCTTGCATATACCTTCAGCAACATCTATAGGTTTTTCTTCCGTTTCCTTAAAATGTATGTCCTGCCTTCTATTATTAAAATCATGCAATATTTAAACCTTAACTTTCCAATGATAATTAAAAGTAAACAGCCAGCATTTATTAGATTGACATTTTTGACACACTTTTTGTAATTATTCTAAAAGACATCAATTAAATTTAAAGCAGTTTTTGTATTAAAAATTTGGTTCAGACCATAGAATTAATCCTCCTTTTTAATCAGGCCAATAAAATATTATATCCTAGATTGAAATTTTACCACAAATAGCACACATAAAGACTACATTTTGAACTTCTAATTTCTCCAGAGAAAATACAAGAATTATTTTCTCAAAATGAATTTCTATACTTTATGCATTTTGTTATCACAACCACATGATTTCTCCCAACTTTATTTGAACTTTAAACTCTTAGAAGCCTCAAATTTTAGATGGCAAGTTAAATACTTAGCATTTCTCAGATAAGTAATATATTTATTTTTTTAAGAATATATTTCAAATAAAATATGACATATTCAATTAATAGATTCAAATATATTCTCTAGATTTTTCATATGAGGTAAGCTCAGATTAACATTTCAGTATTTTGTCATTTAAAAATACCTAAATATTTAATAATTTTTATTATTAGTTCAGTAGATTCCAAAGTTTTAGGTTACCAAAGATTTTGGAAAACTATGTTTAGTCATATATAATTACAACTGAAAGAGATTTACCATATACCTTTCCTTTTAGTTATGTATATTTTGCCTTAACAACTTTGAGATTTTAAAGCCAATTATTATAATCCAAAGCATTTTCTTTGGCAAATTCTGTAACAGAGATAACTTACTTTCAGTGGCTTTAATGTTAACCTTGGAATGTGGTTCGTTATTATTCAAGAACTACCCATTATTATGGGAACACTAATTTTGTTGCTCAAACACAGCCTGTATATTTTCCTTGTGTCATTTTTGCCATCTTTTAAAGAAAAACAGTTTTGGGTTTATTCTATAGCATCATGAACAGATGGGGTTTAAGGCTGAGGGGCCACCCAAAATCGGGCAGGGCACACCTTCTCTTAAGCTAGCCTTTTTCTCTTCATGGGTATAGAAATCCCAGACACATCCCTAAGTTGTGAGAAATGTCTCATCTATCCAAATTTCAAATGACAGACTGGGAAATAAAAACATGGCAAAAATGAGACTTTTAATAAACACTCCCAGGATAGGTGTCAATTTACAGGATCACCAAAAGACCTAGTAATTAATGGGCTGGGACCTTTTTTAGTTACTTCCCTTTGTCTAGGGAATTTTCCTAAAACCTGTGTTATCAGCCACGTGTATTGCTCATATTCTCTCTCTCCCCACCCCCACATGCTGTTTGCTCTGGAGAAATATAGTAATAGGCTGGCCATCTATTAAATTAAATTAAATTAAAGTCATGCTTACTAAACTAAAAATAAACAGATTAAACCAAACAACAAAGACAGATAAAACAACAATCAACAGACGAGTGCCCATAACACATAGAAAATACTTAATAAATCAGAGTTCTTTTCATGGATCTTTCAGATGTTTTATATTGCCTGGAACTTACAGCCAGAATGCAGCCTAGATCTCAGCCTGTTGTTCATAGATCTTATCATATTCTGCTCTCCATAGCATTGACTGGCATCTAAAGTTGTTTTAGCTAAAATCCACGTGTTGCAAGGCATCATATGGTAATTTCCAGACAAAGAATTAAGGAGTCCTTTTGTAAAAGGACTTTTAGCCTCATTTTCTCTAGCTGTTGACCTTTCCACACTAGAGGCAGAGAATCTGGGTCCTTAGGTGTTACAGACTTTTGATCCCCAATACGAAGTGAGCATAATGCACTTTGAACAAGAGACCACATAGTTAAAGATGACAAGGGCACTCATTTTCCTTGAGCCTGATTTAAGAGAGTACCTTTTGAAACTTTAATTCCTTTATCCTTGAGCATGCAAGCTAAAAACTTACAATGATGTTTTTGGCTTTTATTCTAATTCTTCCCCATTATAACCTGGCTGAAATGAAAGACGTTCCTCGTCCACTTACAGTTCACAACTCCAAAGCTGGTACAGGTTTTGTGTGCAGTGAACTTCCCCACCTTTCCGGTGAATTTTCACTTTTCCTTTTTTTCACTTCGTTTTTCACTCAGGAGAATCTTCTTTTCTAGATTCCTATTCGGTTGCCAGAATGCCACATCCAGCATGGCTAGGGCTCAGGATCTGAAGAAGGGGCCACACACAAATGAAAACACTAGACAAGAAATAGGAATTTAGAAGGCATGGGGAGTCAGGTGGAACCTATCTCTAGAAAAGCTCACTCAAACCCTAGACCTGTCAGCTTTTATTCACTTGAATACACATTTGCCCTTTAGGAATGCATGCAGACATATCAAAGGTAAAGTTTGGTAAATAGTAAAAGGATTATCGGGATAGGGAATTGTGTTCAGCCATTGAGCCCACAGCAGGGCAAATATTATGCAGATTTTCAGCCCTGCTGAATATCAAAGTCCATTGGCCTTCCAATGGGTCTTTGCATAATGTACAAATTACTGTTGGTTTTAGCCTCCAGCAGGGGTTTTCGGCTCAATCCTCAGTTGGGGTCATGCAGGAGGCAGCTGATGAATTATGTTTCTCTCATTCCTCTCCCTTTCTTACTCTCCAAAAATCAATAAAAAAAAGCAGGTTGTTTTTTGTTTTTAAAGTCACTATAATCCTGAGTAAAGTCTTCACAAGAAGGAAGGAGGGAATGCTGCTATCAACCACAAAAATGAGCAAACATCATTTTCTCCTGGCTAGCAGCAGTGACTACTACCTCTTCTCCAATGATAGCTCTAGCCTTTTTTGTACCGCTAGCTTACTAGATAAATTAAAATGCTAAAAAGCCAAATTGTCCCTGCATTCTGACAGTACTCAATCCAGAACAGATTCCTCACTTTCTTTAAACCTCCCTAAAACCACCTTACCCAAATCCTAATAAGCTCCACCTGATTCTGTGTTTTTTAAGACACTTCATGGTTTTCCAAGGTAAAGCTCTCCCCTGCTATAGTAATAAGCCCAATTTTGGCAACATGTGTATTCTTGGTAGTATTTGGCTAATGGGAATAAATGATATCAGAAAATACTTAGACTATGTTGTTAATAAGAGCACATATAAAATTACGTGTATTTTGACTTCACATTCGCATTATATACACACACACACACACACACACACATTTGCTTACATACACACAAATTATAATTACTTTGATACAAAAAAGACAGTGGATACACAAGAATAGTTGTCTCTGAATGCTGATATTATTATTTTCCTTTTTTCTTTTCTGAATTTCATATTTTCCATCAACTATTGTATACTAGAGGCCTGGTGCATGAAATTCGTGCATGGGGGGGGCGCCCAGTCTGCACCCTCTCCAATCTGGGACACCTTGAGGGATGTCTGCAACCACCAGGCAGTTGGACATCCCTCTCACAATACAGGACTGCTGGCTCTCAACCACTCACCTGCCTCTGCCTGATTGCCCCTAACAGCTTCTGCCTGCCAGCCTGATCATCCCTAACCACTCTCCTGCCAGCAGCCTGATTGATGCCTAACTATTCAACTACTCCCCTACTCCCTGGCCAGCCTGATTGCTCCTAACTTCCTCCCTGGCTGGCCTGGTCACCCCTAACTGTCCTCCCCTGCTGGCCTGGTCACCCCCAATTGCCCTCCCCTCCTGGCCTGGTCATCCCTAACTGCCCTCCCCTGTGGTCTGGCCACCCCTAACTGCCCTCCCTGCTGGCCTGGTCCCCTCCAACTGCCCTACCCTGCTGGCCTGGTCATCCCTAACTGCCTTCCCCTGCAGGCCTGGTCCCTCCCCCAAACTGCCCTCCCCTCAGACCTGGTCCCAACCAACGTCCCTCTGCTGGCTCAGTCACCTCTAACTGCCTTCGCTGCTGGCCTGATCGCCTACAGCTGCCTACCCCTACAGACCTGGTCTCACCCAACTGCCCTCCTCTGCTGGCCCAGTTACCCCTAACTGCCCTTCCTGTTGGCCTGATCACCCACAAATGCCCTCCCCATAACTATCTTCCCTGTAGGCCTGGTCCCCCTCCAACTGCCCTCCCCTGTCTGCGTGGTCTCCCCCAACTGCTCTCCTCTGCTGGCCTGATCACCCCTAACTGCCCTCCCTACTGGCCTGGTCCCCTCCAACTGCCCTCCCCTGCAGGCCTGGATTCCCTCCTCCCCAACTGCTCCTCCCTGCAGGCCTAATCCCCCCCCAAATGCCCTCCCCTGCAGGTATGGGTCCCCCCCTCCAACTGCCCTACCATGCTGGCCTGGTCATCCCCAACTGCCCACCTTTGTTGGCCCATTCATTCCTAACTGTCCTCCCTGCTGGCCTGATCACCCACAACTGCCCTTACCTGAAGGTCTGGTATCCCCAACTACCCTCCCCTGCTGGCCTGGTCCTTCCTAACTGCCCCCCTTAGAGGCCTGGGGGCCCCCCAACTATCTTCCCCTGCAGGCCTGGACTCCCCCCTCCCCCCCAACTGCTTTCCTCTGCAGGCCTGGTCTCCCCCAACTTCCCTCCCCTGCTGGCTTTGTCTCCCCCAACTGCTATCCTCTGCTGGCCTGCCCCCCACCCCTAACTACTCTCCCTACAGTCCTGATCACCCTTAACTGCCCTCCCTGCTGGCCTGATCACCCACAACTGCCATCCCCTGTAGGCCTGTTCCCCTCAACTGCCCTCCCCTGAAGGCTTGGGTCTCCCCCAACTGTCCTCCACTGCAAGGCCTGGTCCCGCCTCCCCCCCACAACTACTCTCCCCTGCAGGCCTGATTTTCCCCAACTGCTCTCCCCTGAAGGTCTGCCCCCCGAAACTGCCCTCCCCTGAAGGCCTGGTCCCCCCCACCCCCCAACAGCCCTCCCCTGCTGACCTGGTCTCCCCCAACTGCTCTCCTCTGCCAGTCCGGTCACCCCTAACTGCCCTCCCTGCTTGTCTGATCACCCACAACTGCCCTCCCCTGCAGGCCTGGTCTCCCCCAACTGCCCTCCTCTGACGGCCTGGTCACCCCTAATTGCACTCCCCTGCCCGCCATCTTGTGGCAGCCATCTTGTGTCCACAAGGGGGCAGCCATCTTTGACCACATGGGGTAGCCATCTTGTGTCTTGGAATGACAGTCAATTTGCACATTATTCTTTTATTAGATAATTTAAGAAAGGGAGAGGAATGAGAAGGAAAACCCCCTCTCCAAAGAATACATTATCAGTGAAGAATTCATTCAAAATACAGTGGTACCTCGAGATACGAGTTTAATTCATCCCGTAACCTTAAAGCATGGGAAACTATGAGACGCTCGAGTCGTGTGCAGCCGGCCGATTCGCGCGATTACTCCTATCTCAAATGTTGCTTGTATTTCAAAGCAAAAATTGCTCACTCAACAGCTCGTATCTCAAAAATCTCATATGTTAGGGCGCTCGTATCTCGAGGTACCACTGTAGTGAAGAAATAAGGTTTTCACACTTTAGCATATTAGAATCAAGTGTGACATTCACTAAAAAGATTCCTGTGTTTCATCCCTTGAGTGCACTCAGGATTTCTGTGTTAGACCCCAGATAATTCTGACCCATAACGTTTGAGGAACAACCTTGAGAAATGCAGCTTTGTGGACACTTGGAACTTGAAGCTGTACAGATTAACAGAGGAAGGAGAGGACTTTCCAGGCCAACAGGAAAGCATGGAGAGCCTACAAGCATGCTGCTGCAGGTGCTGGGCACTGGGACAGTGAGTGGTCTGACGCACAGTGGCTCTGAGGAAGCGGAAGCTGACCCAACTGATGGGACCAAGGGCTGCTTTGGAGAACAGCTGGGAACTTGGCAGGTTTGGAAAGGTAAGGCAGGTATATACATTTCATTCAAGTTTCCCACCTGCACTGCTGACATCAATCAGTAACTAACTGGTTTCTTCCACACGTTTTTTAGGAACCAAGTTTAACTTTTTCTTAAACAGTTCTATCAGTGATTTTTATTTTTTCAATCCTATTAAGTCTTTTCTATTCTCGAAAGAACTCTTTTATCTTTGTTCGTGCTGCCAGTCAATTGAAAACCTACTGCTAGCCACCAATGAAACACAGAAAACAAAGTGAAAAGTCCCTTCTGGGCATCTACATGACTTAAGAGAATAAGACATCAATCACTATCTTCTAATATCCTGTTAACATTTTAGAAAATATATGGGATTTTCCAATGAACAATCTGATCTTTCAATTGTGTCCAGAAATTTTTAAGTGGATAAATGTTTCTAACTTATACCATTTTAATAGATTTTTTATATTAAAAAATGAATAGTTTGGACTCTTGTCTACAATGCACAAAGTAACTCTTTTTCATTAAAGGACTTCAAAGAACAAGCTTTCATTATGCTGATGATAGCTGCTTTCCCTAAATTATACATCCTGTTTGCCCTAAAATATATACACCTACATCTCCACCACCCTAAATCTAAGTATTTTAGTTGGAAAATGCCCCTCAAATTTTTATGTTCTTTAAATGCAGGTGAAAACAAATGTGTGTTGTGTGTGTGTGTGTGTGTGAAAATTATTCATTTTTCAAGTAAATGGAACCCCCAAAACAACAAAAAAGCAATTAAGAATTTAAAATTAAGAATTTAGAGATGTTCTATTCTATTACAAAACTATTGTGAATAAAGAATGATACTAAAAGTGAGGCTACATAATGTATTTGTATTGACATTTTCTCAGCAGAAAGGGGAATTTGTAGATTGTAATCATGAAAAACAAGCTACTTTCAGTTGACTGGGAGTTTTCAGGAAATCCACATTTCAATGAACTAAACGCTTAGCCTGATAAATGCTGTTTCAGACTTAACGGGCTCTCACTACTAGAATGCCTCTTTGGTAGGTTAATGCCAAAAATACCTTGATTATGATAATGAAGGCAGAGCATGGTGCTTTAAAGCCTCATCAACTAAGCCTCATAGACTTGGTCCATCTACCTCATAGTACTGTTGCAAGGATTAAAAGAGAAGGAAAGAAATACTGGTGGCCGAATTGCCCAAGGAGTGAAATGTCTTTTGATTAGAGAATAATCCACAGCAAATAAGGGGACAGTCAGAAGAAAAATAAAGAATACAAACTGCTCTACAAAAGAAAAAGAATCTTAAGATGCCCAAGCAGCTGAGAGAAGGAAGGAGAAAGGAGACCTGAAAGAGACGCTGGGGAGAAAGGAGAGACTATCACCTAAAGAGAAAAACTGACAAGAAACTCTCTCTGAACTCTCTTCATAAGACAAAGATGCCCCAAATTCCAGTTCAAGGTCCCCCCAACTTGTACTGTAATAGAAATTTGCCACACTGCGACCCCATCCCCGCCCTCCAACAGAACGGGAAGTTTGTTAGCTACAACTACCTTGTGTAAAGACAGAGCTGTCTTGGGTAAAGTCTTATTAAATGTTTGGTAACACAACTGCCTTGCATGAAATGGTATTTTGAGGAATCAAGAAAGGTGGGCTGTGTTCCAAATTTGAACTTTCACAAGGTGATGTAAGGGAACAGAGATAAGAGACAAGACACCAGCAGGCTGGGAAATTCAGCAAAAACAGAGAAACAATGCAAGTGATATCTGGAAGAAAATTAAACCTCAAAGATATTGGGAGTCAGAGAAAAGAAGCAGGGTTATTTTATTTATATATCATGGTCCAGAGTGACCTCAGTAGGCTGGAAGGGCAGGGCGAAAGACGGGCTGCTAACATCTGGTTAGGGGCTTTTGGTCCGCAGTCAGTCAACAGCTCTCTTCCCTTATAGAGGAGATACACTGATTTGTATCTGATACAACTGTTTTCAGGCTTCTTAACAAATATCAAGGCAAAGAGGCAAATTTTAAAAAGTGATGTAAAGCTAGCATGAAGTTGTATTTTACCCAAGATAGTGAACCAAGACTGCAGGAACTGGCGTATATGAGGAGGCGGGAGAGGAAAAATGAACCAGAAAAACAACCCCCCAAACAGGCATTTGTCAAAAACCCACTTCACCGCATAGTTAGGCGATCAAAGGTTTTTTCCCCCAAATGCCTAATCGGAGAAAGTTGTGATTTTGAGGAAGGCAAATGAGCAATTTGGGCGGGAGGGTGCGTTACTGGGCTTGGAATCAACATTTCCGCAGTATGAGTGCTCCTGTCAGTTCCCCCTTTGAAACAGTTTAATATGGTCTTCGCAAGTAAGTGACGAAATCACCCTGCTACTCTGTGCTAACGACAACGGCCAGTCCTTTATGTCCCGCTGCTAGAGAAACTTCGGCGACAGTTTCCCACCTCCTCTTCAAAAAGGAAAGGGAAAGGAAGGGCTAACCGTGGCTCTCAGGCACAGGGCGCTGCAGGACGGGAGGGCTCCGAGGGCCCCGCCGGCAGCCGCACCCTGAGAACGGAGAAGGCACTCGTCGCCGGGGTTATCAGCGCACAGGTGCCGGCATGGCATTCGCTCCATATAAAATAAAAACGTACGGCAGCTCCTTACGTTTCAAACACATCAAGGGGCTTTTTGACCAACCGAACCCCCTTGTTACTAACTGAGAAGCAAGGGGAGTAAACGGGCGGCAGGGAAGGCACGAGGGAGCAGCTCCCAAGTCTCCCAAGTGCAGTCTGTTTTGCAGAGACTAAGGCTTCGAGCCTAGAGCATCCCACCAGAGGAGCGACTCATAGCCAGCTTGACCGCCCCCCCAAACCCGCTCCGCTCCAGCCACCCACGACTTGATCGGGTGGGCGGTGCCGAGTGTACGCCCCAGCCCCTTTTCCGAACCCGGTCCCCACAGGCGGCCAGCCTCCTGCACCCCCGCCTCTCCTTCCTCCCTGGCCTCCAGACCTCTGCTCCAGCTCGTTCCGCGGGGCGGCGAGCGCCGGGAGGCGCAGGCGCCGCGGCCTCTATTTGTAAACACGCTCCACGTGCGCTCGCCCTACCCCGTCTGCATCCGGCTCCCGGCACCTTGAGGATGCTCAGCTTTCTCGCGAGTCCTCCCAGGGTGCAAATTGTATTCCACCTGAAGGAGGAGGAAGCCTGCCCCCGGGGAGGAGGGCCGGAAAAACAGTGAGCCTCTACCGCCGCCTGCTGGTCCGCGAGGCAGTTGGCGGGCTGGAGCAGCCGGGCCGGCAGCGGAACCCACGCAGCAGCACCTAGAGTCGCGCCGCAGCCGCCGGCCCCGCCCCCAGCCGCGCGCGCTCGCCCGCTCGCGAGCGACCGCGCCCCCGGCCCCGCCCCGGGCCCCGCCCCCGCCCTGCTCGCTGCCAGCGACCCCGCCCCCGGCCGCGCGCTCTCCTTCCCCGGCCCCGCCCGCTCGGCGACACTACGTTCCTGCGGGGGCGCGCGCGCGCACCCTAATCCCCCGCCTTCCGGCTCCGGCGACGCTGGCTCCGGGCTGCAGCCGCGCCACCCGGGTCCGTCTCCCTCCAGAGACTCCATTTGCTCTCGGCGCTGCGCAGGCAGCGGGGAGCGATGCCCGCTGCGCGAGGACCGGCGTCCCCTGGGCCGAGCCGCCGCTCGCTCGCGCGCTGGCTGCGGCGGTGACACCGGGCGGGCGCCGGTGGCCGCGGACGGACCCGGGCTCCCTCCGCGTGAGCACAGACGTCCCGCGCTCGAGCTCGCCCTGCGGAGAGACGCCCTCGCTCGCACCGCTTGCGCCGCTCTCCTCTGACCTCTTAATTTCAGGAGGTAGGCGATTCAGGTCCCGCTCCCCGTCACTTTAGATCACGCCTTAAAGCGTTATTAGCCCTCACATTGGTAGGAGACGCCAATTTTTTTTTTCAACAGAGTTTCAGGATGATGCCACAGACCCCCTGATACTGGGGGAAAAAAAAATGTGGTTTTTTTTTGGTATTTTCCTTTAGGTTTCTGAGGCTCCGAATACCTCCACAGCCCCCCACAAGAACTGCATGCAGCACTTCTGCTGGCCCACCGAGGACCATTCTTCACCTGGATATCATCTGCATAACATCCTCACTGAGCCTTCTACTCCGTGCCCTCTACCATGAGTCCTGGTTTCCACCAACGAAGTTTTGGATGATTTCTGCAATCGTGTGACACCACCTATTGTCTACCCTTTCCCCTTGCTGGTTGTTAAATACATTAGGTATAAGTTTGTGTCGTGTTAATGCACAGTTTTCTGCCTATCTACCTTTGCCTTATTTTTGCACTGCTCACTTCTGTCCAGCCTGCTTTTTACCTTGCTTGCTTATGATTCCCATAACCACTCACTTGCATAACCAGTAACCGTCCCTGCCTGGAAGAGGCAGCATTCCACACAGCGCGCTGCCTGAGAAAGAACAGTCAGGGCATGAGTTTTCCCATTACATTTCCCCATAGGTCAAGTATGCGAGTCCTCTCTCACCCTATTTCTTCGCCAGCACATTTCCCAAAATAGCCCACCTGAGCCCTAGTCTTTTATAACCTCACCTGTAATGATGGCAAGAATTGACTACGAAATAAGACTGTGAGAGAACTTGCTGATACAGCATTGGTTGTAATCTCCTTGGAGACTGTAGTTCATGAAAATAACTTAAACTAAATGAGGAGGGAAGAAAGAAGAAAGTGTTAATTTGAGCTAGCCCTTGTTGAGGGGTCTTGTAAGTTTTTAAACAGCAAAGAGTTATATAGGCCTTAACCTAGAAATTGGCCATCACACTATCCGTCTAGGTCCTAGGGAGACAGGAAAGGGATTTTTCAAGTCCAATTTTCTAGTCTCATTTTGTTCAAGTCAAGGTCATTAAATATCTTGTTCTAGTAAGTGCCTAATATATTAGACTTTAAAATGTTGGGGAAACGTAAGCGTGTGGTGTTGACAATTAAGGACAAGCTTGACATTATTAAGAAACTTGAGGAAGGCATCTCTTTCAAAAAACTTTCTGTGGTGTATGGAATTGGTGAGTCCACAGTTCGTGATATTAAAAAGAATAAAGATAGAATAATAAACTATGCAAACAACTCAGATCCTACGAGTGGGGTATCCAAACGTAAATCTATGAAGTCGTCAACATATGAGGAACTTGATAGAGTTATGATAGAGTGGTTTAACCAACAGAAAACAGATGGGATTCCAGTGTCTGGAGCAATTTGTGCAAAACAAGCAAAGTTCTTTTTTGATGCTTTAGGGATGGAAGGTGATTTTAGTGCATCGTCTGGCTGGCTAACCCGATTTAAACAGCGCCATGGTATTCCAAAGGCTGCTAGTCAAGGAACAAAATTAAAAGGAGATGAAACTGCTGCCAGTGAATTTTGTGGTAACTTTCAGGAATTTATTGAAAGAGAGAATCTACAACCAGAGCAAATTTATGGAGCTGACCAAACTGGGCTGTTCTGGAAATGTTTACCATCTAGGACATTAGTTCTTGAAACTAACCAAAATACTTCTGGTTATAGGTCAAGCAGAGAGAGAATCATTATTATGTGTTGTGCAAATGCCACAGGTTTACACAAACTTAATCTTTGTGTTGTGGGAAAGGCAAAAAGACCCCGTGCATTCAAAGGAGCTGACCTTTCAAACTTTCCTGTCACTTATTTCAGTCAGAAAAGTGCATGGATAGAACATTCAGTTTTCAGACAGTGGTTTGAAAAATACTTTGTGCCACAGGTACAGAAGCATTTGAAATCCAAGGGGCTGCTAGAAAAAGCAGTGCTGCTTTTGGATTTTCCTCCAGCACATCCACAGGAAGAATTGCTGAGTTCAGATGATGGCAGAATAGTTGTGAAATATCTGCCACCAAATGTCACAAGTCTAATTCAACCTATGAACCAGGGAATTCTAGCCATGGTAAAAAGATACTACCGTGCAGGGCTTCTCCAGAAATACATGGATGAAGGAATCGATCCAAAAATGTTTTGGAAGAACTTGACAGTGTTGGATGCAATTTATGAAGTATCAAGAGCTTGGAACATGGTGAAATCAAGTACCATAACCAAAGCTTGGAAAAAACTTTTACCTGGTAATGAAGAGAATTCGGGTCTGAACATGGATGAAGGAGCCATTTTAGCAGCCAATTTAGCAACGGTTTTACAGAATACAGAAGACTGTGAACACGTTGACATTGAGAATATTGACCAATGGTTCAACTCTCAGAGTAGTGATTCAAGCTGTCAGGTGCTAAGTGACAGTGAAGTTGTTGAGGACCAGTCTAAGCCTGCTGAGCTAAAGCCTCCTAGCAAGACCAGAAAAACAGAAGTGAATTCAGAGAAGCACATTAGCCATAAAGCTGCACTTGAATGGACTGAAAATTTACTGGATTATCTAGAACAACAAGACGACATGCTTCTGTCTGACAAACTGGTATTACGGAGGCTGCGAACGATAATAAGAAGAAAGCAGAAGATCCACAATAACAAAAATCATTAATAAGGCTCTAAAGGGTTTCAGAGTATTTGCATCATGGTGACTTTATCTGCAGTGGAACTTAATTATTTTGCTTGCAGTGCTATGGATTTGAAGGTCAAATGCATTTTATAAATGATTTTAGGATTAGATGCCATTTTAGATTACTTAAATTACTGCTCTTTAATGTCAATTCTAATAAGTGAGCATTGACATGTAACTTGTCTGTCTTTTGTTTCTAATCTGTGTTCTACTAATTGGATCAAGGTTCCTGAGGCCAGGGATCTTGTGTATGTTTTGTGCCTGAATTTTGTTGTGTCTAATGAGGACCATGCACATTATAGGCAATCAATAAATCTGACTTAAAATCAATTTTTATGACTTCCTATGAACTTCAGTTTCCAAATTGAAATATGTGTCTCAGTGGTTGAATGTTGGCTGATCGGGGTTTGATTCCTGGTGAGGGCACAGCTCTATCCCCATTAAGGGTGTGCAGGAGGCAGCTGATCAATGATTCTCTCATCACTGATGTTTCTGTCTCTCCATTTCCTTTCATCCCTGAAAGCAATAAAAATATATTTGTAAGAATATTAAAAGAAATATGTTAGGGGTAACCTTCCATTTCTGTGATTTTTCCAACCTGAAAATTTTAGAACTCATCAAAGATTATGCTTGAAGTATTTCACAGTGAAAGCAGAAAACTAAAGGAAAATAGTCTAAAGACTTTAATATGGTATTCTAAACCAGTGGTCAGCAAATTCAGTCAACAGAATGGCAAACCACGGTATGGTGCGTGAGCCGCAGTTTGCTGATCACAGTTCTAAACCAACAGTATTTGGCCACCTAACAATTCAGATTGGCCATTTCTGAGTATAAAGAAGGAAGAAGAAATAGGTTAAGATGTCCCCAAGGTTTGCATTGCACTTTTATTCCATTGACAGAGAGAATTTCTTCATAGTAGAAAAAAATAGATTTAAATTCCCAAACCATAGGATTAGAAGAGGTAAGGGTTACATTTTACCATCTGTCATTTTGATCTTTCCTTAGTATAGATATCTCAATAGTTTTTAATAAGCTATTGGATATTTATGTAACACTTTTAAGCTTACAAAGTATGCTATTTTCTTTCATATAGCCTGTTTTTCTGTGAGAAATACTGAGAATATAAGCCTCATAATTTGTGGACCCACCCCATGAACACTGGACTGATATTAAATAGAACATGTGAAAGGCACTGTAGAACAGCATCTGCTGCTGGGTGACCATGACAAGTTACTTAATCTCTAAAATAGGGAAAATACCTTCCCTGGAGAGTTTTTGTGAGGAGTAAATGAGTTAATATATGGGCTTAGATCAGGTCATGACTCAGAATAAGTCGACTCTGAGTGTTGGCTACTATTATTGACTTGCAGAAATTAGGAGTTTCAGAAATACGCTGAACAGGTCTTGTGTGTGTCTCAACCATGATGTTGTTGCATTGGGAAAAGTCTTTAGATGGGGAAGTAAGATCAAAGAGATTCAAGTAACTAGTTTCTGTTGAAATACAATAATATTTATTTCAGTGAAAAATGAAATAAATTTAGAAATCATTTTCTAACCATGTACTGCTAGACACAATAAGTACATATAAAACATCTTCAATTGAATTTTTAAAAGAAAATAAGAATAGAATTGTAATTTCTTTGCTCTTGCTAATAAAATAGATATTAACTTTGTTCATAAAGTCTATGTTAATATTGGCATAATTCACTTAAGTAATAAAATACCTTTAAAGAAGGTAAAATAGCAGTAAGCAGGACACTTGAAATATTTTATCAAACTAAAGTAACACAATCAGTAGAAAGTCAGATCAAAAGAAATGCTATAGTAATTAGTCCCAGCCATATAGGCACAACTTGGAGATATTGTGGGTTTAGTTCCAGACCACCCCAATAAAGTGAGTTATAATGTTTTTGCTAGTGGAGGGTTCTGCCTTTAGTTTGTTAAAAAAAAAAATCTAAACACAGTAAAATGAGATATGTCTGTATTTAAATACTAGTGTGCTTTTCACAGAACTTTCTGATTTTTTCAAAAACTTCTCACTTCAATCATGACATTGAAGGGATTTGATGCTGTGTTTTATCATAAGTGCTGTATTCTAGTTCCATAAATAATTGTAATACAAGAATTTTTCCTCTTCCAGGTATTGTAATATATGAGTATACAATTCATATCCTCTAGGAAGGTGAATCATGCTATCTTAGGTTACCTCATGCCCCTTATATGTATCTTAGTTTGAGAATCACAGAAATAATGTGCTCTCATTTAACTTCGTATACCTTAAAGATGATAACCACAGATTCTGGTTATTAGTTACCATTTATAAAAGTGCATAATTTTTTTCCAGAGTGCACATTTATTTACAAAAGTTCAAAGTATATATGATACAGGGTTTTTACACAGTAGTTAAAACAGCATTATTTTATGTGTTTTTACTACCAGAAAGTACAAAAAACATTTAGTAATTATTTTTGCTATTTTTATACAAAGTGACAGGTCATGTACCTTTTCTTTTCAAGTTTTAAAATCCTTTGCTAAGTGCAAATACGAGATTCCTCTCTCTAGTTTTAAAGCAAGTGGAATGGACTGTCGCTGGGCAGTCTCTGGCTCTGGGGAGCAAGCACTCTGCCCAGAGAGGGGAAGGTGCCAGGTGCTACTGGGCATCCTGCTTTGACCCCCCAGAAAGGGGCTGATCTCAGCGGATTTCCTGTCACTTGCATTGTAGTCACTCCCTGGCTTGTCAGATGATTATGGCCCCGTCTCTGTCCCAAACCCCATCACTAGTAGGACTGCTTCTTGAAGAGACAGAGATCCAGGTCCAGCCTCTGGGACCCTAAGGTGTTTAGAGGGTCAAACAGAGTTAGGACTCACGACCTAAGCAGGAATGCCTCTTGAGCAGACGTGTGGGTGAGAAATAGCTAGAATTCTCAAGGACAGGTCCTCAGCTTGGCCTGGGGGGAACCATTACTCTAAAGTGCATATTTTTTGAGTATTTGAAAGACAGACAAATCTCAGACCAAATGGAAAGTGTTTGGCAACTAAGTACACTTGAAAAAGAAAAAAAAAGCTAGCATGATATTTACTGTTTCATACTAAAATCTCAGAGTAATACAGGGGTTGACTGGGAAACTTTAAGTGCTCAACAAATATAATAGAGTTGGCAGGGCCCAGATCAGTAATCTCAGGTCAATCCAAGTAGGTTATAATACTGTAGCCCTTGTCCTGGGAGGACCACGGTGGTCCAGATAACATGAAGCAGGACTTAGGTCACTGGCTCAGAGGCACTCTGAACCCAACACAAAGTAATTCAAGTCAAAGCTAGGACCTGCACTCCAAATTTAGCCCTCAAGATGGGCTATGTCCATTTACCACTTTAGTATTTTCCCAAAGTTGACCTTCTCTCATTTAAATATACAGTATACTTAACATCCTAAGCAGTGATATCTGCAACATCACAGGTCTTTGTGCCAATTGTGGTTTTGTTCTTGTTCAACTTGACTATCTGTAAACTAATATCACCTTGCATACCTCATTGGCATGCTTTGAGAAACACAAACAGGAGTAAGGTTGTTGAAGGCTAAAAGACTGGCATGTGAACACCAGCTTCTCTGCTTTCTCCCTAGATAATCTTGGCTGCTTTCTGGACTGCTCTGAATCTCAGGTTCTTCAAATGTAAAAGGGTTGCAGATTATATAGACACACTTCAAGCACTTATAATCACCAATTATTAAGCAACCTTATTCAATGAGAACCCTTGGTCTCCAGGCTTAGTCTGGAAAATGTGACACAGCCCTCTCTACCAGTGACTGAGCAGACCTCCAGGGGCCTTGGACACCCTTGTTGAGGTCTAGAGCATTGCTTCATCACTGGAAATGTTGGCTGGAGTGTTTGTATATATGAGAGGACAGTTTCAAGTCCCCCAGGTTCCTAGGGCTACACTGTGTGTTGTCAATCAACACCGGCCCATCCGTAAAAAAAAAACAAAACAAAACAAAAAGCAGATGGGGCCTACTTGAGCTGCAGTTTGGGAAAGCCGCTCAAAGAGATGTGGGTTCTTCCAAGCAGCTGAAGACCCACTTGTGTTCATATCCCTGAAGCAGAAATGCACACTGCCTGTGCAAATGCAGTAGGTGAATGGAAGAGCAGACTTGTGCCCTGTCACTAAGCAGCACCAGCAGTACTAGCAACGTCGTCCCCACCTAACAGTTGTCCTGGGGTCACTGGGCCTGGTTTACGTAGCAATGTTCTGGATTCCATTGGTCACCCAGAGTAAGTGTAATAGTGCCCCTTTTACTGTCAAGTGTCCCAGTTTAGAAGAGCAGTTGGATGGTTTCGCTACCAGTGACCCAGCGCAGGGATTTGATCTGCTCAAAGTCATAGAGTCATCAGGGCCAAGAAGGGAGTAAAACTTGCTTCTCCCAGCTCCAGACAATGTGGTCTACTGACCAAAGGCATGGCTTCCTTCAGACAGTAAACCTCTGAGAGCTAGACTGCAATCTTGATCCATCTTCATCCTAGAGCCCAGCACCTGCCTCCTCAAACCAGGTGGGAAGTCCCTTATTGAAATTCTGTCTCCTAGAGGACAAGGATTACTCCCAGTTCCTGTACTGAATATTGGCTGTGTGCCAGGCATAATCCTGGGTATTCCACAAATCAATATCTATTGGTGGTCCCCAATACCAATCCTGTGACCTACTGTACTTCATCCATTTCAGTGGGAGCCCCCAAATGGAGCTGGCAAAGACCCAACCAAACATTCCTGTCTGAGACAATTACAGAGATCTCAACCCTTTCAGGGAGCTGTGGGCTCGGCTGTAGGAATCCATGAGGCACTTAGCCAAGGCTTTCCTTAAAATCACTTTTAGCATCCAGAAATGTGCTGGCTATAATTCCAGAGATTGCATCTATTAGAGTTATTCCCCAGGCAGCTGAATTATCATCATAAATCAGGCTCAGAAAATCCTTGAAAGAAGCTCCATGCAACTGACAGGCACAGTCATTATCAAGGCCTGGGGCTGAAGGGTGGATCTAGCCATGTCTCCACAGATCACAAGGGCGGCCAACATCTTTTCCCCATAGAAATCTCTCTGCTTGTCCTAGCTGGTTTGGCTCAGTGGATAGAGAGTTGGGATGTGGAATGAAGAGTCCTGGGTTGGATTCCAGTCACAGGCACTTACCTCAGTTGCAGGCTTAGCCCTGGATGGGATGCGTTTGGGAGGCTACCAATTGATGTGTCTCTCTCCTATCAATGCTTCTCTGTCTCTCCCTCTCCCACTTTCTCTAAAATAAATGAAAAAATATCCTCAGGTGAGGAGAAAAATAAAAGAAAATCTTTATTGGGGCGCATGCGCGTCTGTGTGTGTGTGTGTGTGTGTGTGTGTGTGTGTGTGTAGTGGAGGGCGGAGGTGTTGGGCTTGGTGCCAGAGTCACGGCTTTTCACTGTTTCTCCTCATCCAGATTGCCCCAAGCTCTACGCCTGACTGGCTCACAGGCCCATGCCAAGAACATATTTGTGTAGTATAATTTGGAAAACCGGAAACAAAAGGTGTTATTAATGCATAATGAAATGTATAAGGTTGTAATTTATGAATATCCCAGAACTTTGAACATTGGTCTTTGGGGATTTTAATTGTGACTAATAATATCTCAGGGGGATATGATGTATTAGAGTTACTATACAAATATTAAAGAAATCAGAGAGATTTTGTAACATTCAACTTGTTTTTTTAAGTTAGAAAAGAAACATTGACTGCAAGACTCAGCCTCATTAACCCATATAATAACCTCGCTCAAAGTGCTTTTTTAGTCAAGGGAAATCTTCACAGCTATACTTGTAATCAAAACACATCTAATTTCTTCCAAGACAAATAGAAATGATACCTAATTCTTTCCTATACTTCAGAATATGTTGATCTTCTGGAACTTATTTACAAAGAAAACACAATTACTTTTGAACCTAAAACAAGACCAAGTAAACTGAAGGCAGTTTTTCTCATCTACTGAAGCAATTAATTTTTTAAAAAAAAGTTATATAATGGAACAAAGTTTTATATAAAGATACTTATTTGTTTCTTAATGAGAAAATCTGAGGTTATGCACATAAACTTAATGTGTTAATTTAAGATGACAGAGAACCCAGATTTTTAAAAATTCTGTTTGGCTTCAAAAATAAACTTAAAAGTTGAATATGAAACCGGATAACAAATGGGTTGCTACTGGAGCCAATTGAGCAGAGACAGGTTTGAATTGTATATGAGTTTTTTTCTTTTTCAATATTGCCAGCACAATGGGAGAGCAGCAGGTCAGCCACAAAAATCTGTTCTATGGAATAAAAATGGGTATTATGGCATGGGGAAGTAGCCAAAAGGAATAAGAATGGATATGCAAAAGCAATAAAAATGGGTATAATGGTTACAGATTACAGGCAATGCGGGCAGAGGATTGCAAAGGGTGAGCACCTCCAGACTCTCTTGTTTCAGAAACAAGGTTCTTTCCATGATGATAGGCAGTTTTCAGGTAAAGACAGGGTGCCCCTCACCCAGGTCCCGGAAGGGTCCTGAGCACAGGAACACTGTCCTTATGGAGTTGGGTGTGCCATCTTCCTGGCACATGGATGTGTTTGCCAACTTGGAGGCTCCCTGAACCCTAGGGTTTAGGCTTTTATAAGGAAAGTTTCATTATTTTGTCCTTGATGATTAATCTCCAACCCCTCTACCCTCTCTAGAGAATGGGAGGTGGAGCTCAAAGTTCCAAGCTTCTGATCAAAGCAATCAGCTCCCTCCTAAAGGAGCCCCACAAGAGTTATCTCATTAGAACAATTATCAACCTTATCACTCAGCAAATCCAGTGTAACCTAGAGGAAAACAACTGGAGAAGATATAGGAAGGAAGAAGTAAACGTATAAATGTTCAAAGAAGTAAGAATAGAAGAGGAAGCAGGAAATTGAAATGCAGAAAGAAATGAGCAGGTCCCTGTCCTGTCATCTACCACTTAGAGTGATTGTCATCATCTTTACCTTATTTGTTAATACTCTTAAGTGATGTGGGCCCACCTAGCAGATCTGGGATAAAAGCAAATTGTTCAAAAACACCGCCAGGGTTGTTGGGAGATTGTTTAACTTTCTGTTTCTTGGCTTCTGTACTCCAGTTAAACCAGTTTATTCTCATCTTGGGCACTACCTGACACTCTGGACCTAGATTTGGTTCTAGAATGCTCTCCGGAGGAGGCTCATTTTAACTATCTCAGTCCTTTTTGCTGCTATTTCAGTAAATGTGACCGCATCTTTTATGGATGACAGTTTCCTTTTCTTCTTTTTTTTCCTCTATTTTTAAAATTATTATTATTTTTAATCAATGGTTACTTTTCAGATTATTACATTTGTTCCTCTTTTTTCCTCCCAGAACTCCTCTCCACCCGGCTCTCACCCTACCCTCTGCCCTTACCTCCACCCATTGTCCTCACCCATAGGTGTATGATTTTTGTCCAGTCTCTCCCTGCACCCCCCTTACCCCTTTGCTCCTGAGAATTGTCAGTCCACTCCCTTTTTATGCCCCTGATTCTATTATATTCACCAGTTTATTCTGTTCATCAGATTTTTTATTCACTTGATTTTTAAAATTTATTGATTTTTTTACAGAGAGGAAGGGAGAGGGATAGAGAGCTAGAAACATTAATGAGAGAGACATCAATCAGCTGCCTTCTGCACACCCCCAGTGGAGATGTGCCCACAACCAATGTACATACCCTTGACCAGAATCGAACCCGGTACCCTTCAGTCCGCAGGCCGATGCTCCATCCATGGAGCCAAACAGGTTTCGGCTATTCACTTGATTTTTAGATTCTCTTGCTGATAGATATATATTTGTTGTTCATAATTATTATCTTTACCTTTTTCTTCTTCTTCCTCTTCTTAAATAGTACCTTTTAGAATTTCATATAATACTGGTTTGGTGTTGATGAACTCCTTTAGCATTTTATTATCTGTGAAACTCTTTATCTACCCTTCAATTCTGAATGATAGCTTTGCTAGGTAGAGTAACGTTGGTTGTAGGTTCTTGCTATTCATCACTTTAAATATTTCTTGCCACTGTCATCTGGCCTGCATAGTTTCTATTGAGAAATCAACTGACAATAGTATGGGTGTTCCCTTGTAGGTAATTAACTGTTTTTCTCTTGCTGCTTTTAATATTCTCTCTTTTTCTTTTGCTCTTGGCATTTTAATTATGATGTGTCTTGGTGTGGTCCTCTTTGGATTCCTTTTGTTTGGGGTTCTGTGTGCTTTGTGGACTTGCAAGTCTATTTCTTTCACCAGGTGGGGGAAGTTTTCTGTCATTATTTCTTCAAATAGGTTTTCAGAATCTTGCTCTCTCTCTTCTTCTGGCACCCCCATAATTCTGATTTTGGTATGCTTGAAGTTGTCCCAGAGGCTCCTTACACTATCTTCATATTTTTGGATTCTTTTTTCTTTTTGATTTTCCATTGGAGTGTTTTCTGCTTCGTTGTATTTCAAATCTTTGACTTGATTCTTGCGTTCCTCTAGTCTGCTGTTAGGACTCTGTATAATATTTTTATTTCAGTCAGTGTATGTTTAATTTCTAGTTGGTCCTTTTTCATCTCCTCTTGGGTCTCACTAAATTTATCCATCTTTTTAGGAATTTTTTTTTATTTTTATTCATTTTTTACAGAGAGGAAGGGAGAGGGATAGAAAGTCAGAAACATCGATGAGAGAGAGACATCGACCAACTGCCTTCTGCATGCCCCCCACTGGGGATGCGCCCACAACCAAGTATATGCCTTTGACTGGAATCGAACCTGGGACCCTTCAGTCTGCAGGCCGATGCTCTATCCACTGAGCCAAACCAGTTTCGGCTTTTTTAGGAAATTTTTGAAAAACCTTATAACTGTGATTTTGAACTCTATATCCAGTCATTTGTTTTCCTCCATTTCTTTAGTTTGTGATCTGTTCCTTTGTCTCCACATTTTTGCTGCTTCCCTGAGTTGGTAGAGTAGCTTTGTGTGCTAGGTGTCCTATAGGGCCCAGTAGCTCCCAGTTACCTGAGATGGACTCTCTTGGTGCACCCCTTTGTGGACTGTGTGTACAGCCTTGTTGTAGTTAAGCCTTGAATATTGTTGGTAAAACTGGGGGGAATTGTCCTCCAAACCAATTGGTTGTGAGGATCAGCTGTGTCTACTCTGAGAGAATTTCTGTGTTGGAGTCAGCCTTATGATACAAGACTTTCAAAATTGCAAAAGCCTCTGTGTTTAGCTTCGATGGGGTGAAGTCTCAGGGCTGAGCAGACAGCCTTGGCATCCTGTCAGCCCTGCTTTACATGGCCCCTGGGTCTCAGTATCTCTCAGTAATTGCTGCAGCCCTCTCTGTGTGCACGCATGTGTGTGCGCGTGCCTCCAGACCTCTGCCTTTCTGGCTCCCCTGAGTTTCCATGCACTCCGGGGACCCCTATGAGTCTGGGTCCCCAGAATCTTGCTTGAAACAGTGCAGTTGGAAGTGGATTTCAGCACAGTGGGAAGGTTCTGTCACCCTCCTGCTAGAGAAAGTCAGTGGCACAATCAGCAGTCAGCCCTCTGTTTGCACACTCACGCTCACGCACCTCCAGACCTCTGCTTTTTCGCAGCTCTCCTAAGTTTCCATCCACTTCCCCTTTTCACAACAGTCCAGACTCACCCCATATGAGTCTTGCCTGGAACTGGAGTTCAGTGAAGTCGGATCTGAGGTTTAGTGCAGTCAGGATTTTCAGTCTCCCTCCCACTAGAGGAAACCAGCCAGGCACTCCACTGCCGGTCCTCTCCACATGCATGTCTCCGTACCTCAGCTTTTTACAACTCTTCTGAGTCTCTGTGAGCCCCTCTCTTTCCTTCTAGTTGTAGACTTTCCACTCATCCAGCTTTCCTGTGGTTCTGGATGATGTCCATTCTGTCTTTTCGTTGTAATTTTGAAATTGTTGTGCAAGGCAGGAGTTTAGGTGTTCACCTATGTCACCATCTTGGTTTCTCCTCCTTTTCTTCTTTCCTCTTGCTACTTGAATGGTTCATTTGTTTCACAAATACTTTTTTGAATACTTATAACTGTACCTTAACAAGTGAACTCCAGGTCAGCAGGAACCTTAAATGCTTTGGCAATTTTTATATATCCGGAATCTGAATAATCCAGACACAAATGTGTTCAATAAATATTGGCTGACCGAATGAACCAATACCATGCTGAGCAGTATATAGATAATTAAGATAAAAAATGTTATTTTCAGGATTTTTACAATAAAGAAGTAGAAGAGAATCATTTATAGTAATTGCAATAAATATTGTTTAATAAAATCAGAGAGATAGGAGAAAATTTCCATGCCATTAGGACCACAAAAGATTACATCATCATTGACAGGGAATTAGAAATAAACTTGTAGGACAGGAGGGACAGTGAGAAAACTTTCTTGCCTTGACCATGGCATTGGATGGGAGGAATAGAAATATTTTTCCTGAGAATTTGTAGCATGAACTGACTTCACATAAATTTGCAGTATGAATTTACTCTGTGTGGTCCCCAGATAATCAAACTGAGAATTTAATTTAAGGTGGTTGTGCTTGCAAGAGATTGGTAGGAGTAGACCCAAATCCTCCCCGAAGGAATACAACTTTAACACAGGCCTCAACATATTTACATGGAAGAAGGTGCAAACAACAAGCTCACAAGGCACCATGAGTGACAGCCAGCAGAAACAACTGAGAGCAGTATTAGACCCACTCAGCCTCTACTTACTGAAATTATCTGTAAAGAATGCAAACATAGCGAAGTTTAGTTTACATAAAGAAAGGCTTTAAAATGGGAGCAAGGGACAGGTAACAACACAAAAGGATGAAGCAGATTATAAAAGGAGCGAGGTAGAACTTGGAAAAAATAAAATATAATAATCAATATAGTAATTGAAATTAAGCCAATGTGATCTTTTTCAGAGCAGTGTTATTGGAAGGATGGGGGTAGAACCCAAATAATCAATTGAAGAACTAATGGCAGTAAATAAACTGTGTATATGTTTTTATGTGCTTTTCTATATTTAGGTGATAGTTTACCATTTTAAAATATTAAATATTGTGAAATGAAAAAATAAGAATGGTAGGAGCAGACTATTTCTGAAAGCTTTCTGTGGTAACTACAGTGATGGTGATAAGGAAAAAGAGGGAATCCTTTTTCCTATCAGTGCATTTCATTATTCCCAGATACAATTCCACTTCTTTCTTTTTGACTAAAGGAAAATGGGAGATGGCAGAAAGGGAGGTAGAGTGGGAAGATGAGGGGAAAAGAATACGAATAAGGACAAAGCAGAACTGAAGCGGGGGTAAGGAGGAAAGGAAAATCCAAATGGCTCCACCTTGTGATCCTCTTGTCCCTGAGCAGCATGTCGTGGCAGTGGAGAAAATGGTGCACGAGACAGGGAGAGCATGTGAAGCACATCCTAACCAATCACCTTGAAAAGTAACATTATATTAAGACAATTTTTTTTTTACTGTAAATCATAAATTTTACTTACAAAAATTTTAACAATAATCTAATTCTAACTTCTTATTCAACTAGGGCAGTGGTTGGCAAACTCATTGCTCAACAGAATGGCACACAGCGGCTCGCAAGCTGCGTGTGGCTCTCAAGCTGCGGTTTGCCAACCACTGAACTAGAGGAATTGGATTTGAACCGAACCAAAAGTGACAAGCTTCATTTTGCAAACTTCAAATATTACTTCTTAAACATAAAAAAGTGTAAAGTAGGACATTCAATTTTCAGCTTGAATTATTTTTCCTTAAAAAACAACACAGTGTAGGCCTCTCAGAGAGACAGGGGAAGGGGATGAAGCCCCCTGTTGGAGTTTGTAGATCTATAGAAACTTAATTCATCTTTTTAGTTTGTAGTGCAAAGAGTTAAACATCTCTTCTATCTACTACTTTGCAGTAGTTCAAAGTCAGGTAATGTTAAAAAAGCACAGTACAATTTTTAGACAAATTGGATAGGTATGTCCATTTTAGCTCTTCAACTTAGCAAGTCAAAGCATTTTCAAATTAAAAATTAACAGCCTAATTATGTTTCTCAGTTCTACTGATTGTTCTCCCATCTTATTTTATAAAGTACTTTAGAATGACTATCACATGTTCTGTACACAATGCTTCTGCTTGAAAATTGGCCTGACTTGCGATGTTGTCTTCATTGAGTCTTTATAATACAGGTGTCATATTCCAACCCATACTGGCTGAAAAGAAGGAGTGTGGCCCTGGCTGGTGTAGCTCAGTTGGTTAAGTGTCATCCCATGGACCAAAGGATGGCCAATTCTATTCCAAATCAAGGCACATATGCAGGTTGGGGGTTTGATCACAGGTTGGGGTGCATGCAGGATTCAACCAATAGATGTTTTTCTCAAACATTGATTTTTTTTCCCTTACCTTCTCCCTTTTTCTCTCTCTAAAAAATCAATAAAAACATTTAAAATAACAAATAAATAAAAGCAGGTGTATAATAGTTTATTGAGTACTAGAATCAAGAGTTTAGAGCAATGGTTCTCATGCCATGACCCTTTAATACAGTTCTTCATGTTGTGGTGACCCCCAACCATAAAATTATTGTCATTGCTACTTCATAACTGTAATTTTGCTACTGTTATGAATTGTAATGTAAATATCTGTGTTTTCCGATGGTCTTAGGCTCTACAGCAGCAGTTCTCAACATTTTGATTCATAACAGTAGCAAAATTACAGTTATGAAGTAGCAACGAAAATAATTTTATGGTTGGGAGTCACCACAACATGAGGAACTGTATTAAAGGGTCGCGGCATTAGGAAGGTTAAGAACTACTGGGAGGGAAGCCTGGCTTTAGGTATGGTTTGTGTTAAAGACTCTAACCATGTTCTTAGGATCTGTCTATGGAGTCAGCATTTTCTATAGTCAGCTTTAGCCCCAGGCTGGCTCCTCTCATTACAGAAAGGTATTATGAAGCTCTCATACCATCAAATCCACCCCCAGTAAATGTCTTCTCATTCCTTATTGATTCTGATAACTTATGTGTGTCTCAAGGCTAGAACAGTGGTCTGTGGGCTGGGTCTCACTGCCTGGCTTAACTCAGTCAGGGCCCACAGCTCCCAAGCCTGGAGCAGGGATTGTTCTTTCTAAACCACATGCTGAGAATGGGAGAGGGCTGGTTTTCAAATAAAACTGAGCTTCCAGCCAAAACCGGTTTGGCTCAGTGGATAGAGCATCGGCCTGCGGACGGAAAGGTCCCAGGTTCGATTCCAGTCAAGGGCATGTACCTTGGTTGCGGGCACATCCCCGGTAGGGGTGTGCAGGAGGCAGCTGACCGATATCTCTCTCTCACTGATGTTTCTAACTATCTATCCCTCTCCCTTCCTCTCTGTAAAAAATCAATAAAATATATTTAAAAAACACACACAAAAACCTGAGCTTCCATTCCCTTGTATTTTAGGAGAAAGAAGGTCACTTGTTGGCGAAAGAAAGATGGTTTGGGCAAGAATTGGTCAACATTAGCTCTAGAAAAAAATATTGAAGGGTAAAAATTTGGTATATTCTTTCATTTTTAGATCCTCCATTTCCACACCCTTTTTTTTCGCATTTTCAATTAATATTTTACTCATGCATAGCCTAAAGTTTATAAAGCAAGGGTGATTGCTAATGTATATTTGGCTTCCTTCTACAATGGCTAATGTATTGTCAGTCAGTGAAAAAATCAATAAGCACTAAGAATTGGGTTTTCACATTACGTCAGTTTATATTGACCCTTAAATTTTAGAAGAAAATTGCATTTCCTTAATGTAAAGGTGTAGGTAGAGTAATAACAATTGAAGTAAAGTATTATTCAATAGAAAGTGTTAGAGAACAAACAAGTTTTCATTACTCATCAAAAATAAAAATTCACATATGTGAAACCATCTTATATTAATACAAACAAGAAGACATATATAGTTCTTTTGGTTAATTCATTTTTTACCCCTTTGGATATTTGAGGCTACAGAATCAGGTCCTGAGAAAACTAGATTTCAATGAAATTCCTATGAAAAGATGACTAGAAGACTTTGCGTCAGATACAGCAAGACAACATGTGATTGGCAAGTGACCACTTTGGGTTTTCTTATGATTGGCCAGAATCCTAAACATTTCACAATATTCTGGCCTTACACAATCCTTGTGCTTCAGAGAGGCAGCAGAGTGAGGTTGTGAAGAATATGGATGATGGATTCTGCCTGCCTGGATTTGAATTCCTGCTCTGCCATATGCTACCTGTATGATCTTACTATACATGTCTGTTTCCTCATCTATAAAATGAGGATAAAATATGACCTACCTCAAGGATTGGTATGAGGATTAACTGGATAAATATATGTAAAGTGCTTAGAACAATGTCTAAGCCATAGTATATAGTATGTGTTGGTTTAATACACAGACAGAGAGTAAATTTTCACACTGTATAGTCAAACTGGGGATATATAACTTTATGTAACTATAAAAGAATATTTTATTATTTGACCTAGCTTTTTTACTGAGGACTATTGAAACTTAAAGGATACGACTGGATAGCTAACATACAAGTGAACTTCCTAACTTTTCCATGTAAGATCACTGTCAGAATCATTCAGTGTACTTCTATTTAATAGATGTTTTATAATGTCATATTTGTGTGTATTTCTCAACAAATCCATAAGGGGTATAAAAATCCACAGGTAGCATAAAAATAAAGGGGAATAAAAGGTCTAATTTCTGGTGACCACTCCTCGATAGTGTTCATTTTTTATTTCTAAACACACATTGGCAATGGGAATACAAAAAACACAAGGAAGTGCTTCCACGTAGCTCCAAGAGAAGACCCAGCATACTTAGGGAATTGCCAAATGAAAGCAGAAGAATGTCATGAGACACCTGGGACTCTTGTTCTTCATGTCCGAAGACACAAACTACTGAAGCATGTGGCATTTCTTAACCAGGGCAATGCTGTCATTCTAGAATGCATTTAAGAATGTACAGATTATTTAAACTTACACAGTGTTATTTGCTAATTACATTTCAATAAAGCGATGGAAAAAAAAATGTGCATTTGCTACTGGCATATAATAGGCTTGGGATAGGAATGTTACATGTCTTGCAAACAGTGGGAGATTCCTGCAGAATAAAAAAATTTAAATGCTCAAAATAGCACCTGGTCTTCCTGCATAGATGATCACAAAGAATTCTCTAAGAGAAACAACTCTGGCCTGAGACATAGGAGACCTATGTTGTGGCCTTGCTTTAACCCTCTACTGTCTGCATGACCTGGTAGGAGTCCCAGAACCAGTCTGGATATCAGTTTTCTCTCTGATAAATATAATGGGAAAAGTCCCTTTCACCACAATTTCCTTGACTTAAACATCTAAAGATAATTGCTTTGGTTTCTTATTTCATAGTAACTTAACTTTTCAGCAATAATATGATGTCAATTCATTTGAAGACACAACTGTGCAAATATTGTCCTGTAAATATTTCAATGTTTAGTTTTTTTGTGTCTTTTTTTTTTTAATCCTCACCTGAGGATATTTTTCCATTGATTTTTAGAGAGAATGGAAGGGAGAGGGATAGTCAGAGAGAGAGAAATATCAATGTGAGAGAGAAATGTGGGTTGGTTGCCTCCTATACAAACCGGCAACTGTGCCCTTGACTGGAATTGAAATCAGGACCCTTCAGTCTGTGGGCTGACATTCTATCCACTGAGCCAAACAAGCTACTTATAAAAAAGTGCAAGTAGCCTGGCTGGTGGAACTCAGTGGTTGAGCATTGACCTATGAATCAGGAGATTGGGTTTGATTCCCAGTCAGGGCACATGCCCAGGTTGTGGGCTCTATCCCAGTGTGGAGCATGCGGGAGACAACTGATGAATTATTTTCTGTCATCATTGATGTTTCTATCTCTCTCTGCCTTCCTTTTGCAATCAATAAAAAAATATTTTTTAAAAAAGTGAAAGTACATTTTTATATAAAAATTTATCAGCAAATATTGATCATATTTAGAGTTGATCTATTTTACTACCTGTGTCCTGAATATACTAATAACTATTAACTTGCCCGGAATTGTTATGTAAAATTTGTAACTTCTCATAAAGGGTTAACTGATGTATAGCATATTCTGTACACTTACATTGTGAGAACCTAAACCTTAGTTCTTTTTTAATTATAAAACTACTAACTTTTTATTATATAACTTGACTCTTATTCTATATAAATATTTATTAAATATTGATGTTAAAGCAATAAAAAAGAAATCCAGTATAACATATTCAGTGATTGAACAATTTCCCATATAATATTTTTTCTCTTAAGAAAAGCAGTCTGTTGTCAATATCCTGAAAGTTCCTATGTGAAAAAAGAGTTCATGTATGCTTCTGAGACCAGGTTTCTTGCAAAAATGTTTTAATCACCTGAGTCCGGAGAGGTGCTATAAAGTGTTCTGCACATGGGCATCCAATCCATTCTGACAGATTCAGTCCTCTGGCCTACTTTGCAGTTCACTTATTGACCCGGAATAAATTGCATAAAAGCCTTTACTGAATAAAAATTGGCAGACTTCAGATCTAAAATAGATTTCTAGAAAAAAAATCAACTCTTTAAATTATTGAGCTCCTGATCACAGCGATGATGTAAATTTTTGTGGCAAATGAATTAAAATAAGTAAAATCATTTCTTCAACCTCCAGTGGCTCTTTTTATTCATGTTATGTTTTAAATATACATTTACTGTAAGAGATAAAAGGATACGTGGGAGGGCTTTTCATTTGTTGTTTTATCTTGTAGGAAAATAAATTACTTTTATTTGAAATAAAATGTCACTTCCTCATAAATCTTGAAAATTTCTAAATTCTACATAATTGTATTTGTCATAGCAATAGTTATTGCTAATATACTATCAGTCATCTTTAACTAGAAAAACGAAATGGTTTTATTTTTAAAATTTTCTCTCAGGAAACAAAAACATATTCTAGTAGTATGCTGGTACCTCAGCTTTTAAAGTATTTTTATATGACAGATATGAACATGGGGCTATTCATTAATATTATAAACTGAATTCAGGTTGAAAACATAAATATAGTTTTAAAAAGCAATTAATTTTTCCATTTTAAACTGATTCTCTATTTATTATAAAACTTTGGATAATAATGAATGTAAAAATTAAGAAAAATATCTATTATAGCCTCTTTATATCATAGCTAATGTTTTAGTATCTATAATAATAAAAGTGTAATATGCTAATTGCACCAGACGTCCTTCCGGACGACCTTCAGGACAAAGCTGGGGCTGCGAGGGAGCCTGGTCCTGGGTGCCAAAGGGAAGCCAGTGCCAGCAACTAGGGGAAGGAAGGCCTACTCTTGCATGAATTTTGTGCATCGGGCCATAGGTGTATATATGTGTGTATGTGTGTGTGTGTGTGTGTATATGTGTGTGTGTATCTGTCCTATATAATAAAAAGGTAATATGCAAATTGACCCTCTCACTCTCATAAGATGGCTGCCTACGACCAGGCCAGCCACGGGGTTAAGTGAGCGACAACCAACTCACTGAACAGCAGGCCACATTGGGTGACCAGGTTGGCAGGGGGTTTAGTGAGGGACAATCAAACTACTGAACAGCAGGCTGTGTGGGGCAACCAGGCCAGGAAGTGGGAGGCAGTTGGGGGTGACCAGGCCAGCAGGGGGGCAATTGGGGATAAGTAGGCTGGCAGTGGGGGACACCTGGGGGCAACCAGGCTGGCAGTGGGGGAGCAGTTAGGCATGACTAGGCCAGCCGAAGGGGGCAGTTAGGGGCACTCAGGCCGGCACTCAGAGGCAGTGAGGGGTGATCAGGCTGCAGGTGGGGGGCAATTAGGGGTGACTAGGCAGGCAGATAGGTGAGTGATTAGGAGCCAGCGGTCCAGGATTATTAGAGGGATGTCCGACTGCTGGTTTAGGCCCGATCCCCGGGATTAGATCTAAATCTGCAGTTGGACATCCCCCAAGGGGTCCCAGATTGGAGAGGATGCAGACCATGAATTTCCTGCACCAGGCCTCTATTATGTATAAAATGTAAAAAAAAATTTATTAATGCAAACTAATTAAATTAGCATGTATTTATGCAAAGTGAAACACTGGCCTAGTATTAAAAATCAAAGACTAATTGCAAGATTTATAATAGCAACCCCTCCCCTTTTCTATCCCTGGGTCCCTATTCCCAGATTCAATAATTATTTTCCACACTTTTTAGGTGGCTTCAAATATTGTCTCCATATACAAAGATATCTGCATCCTAATCTCCAGAACCTATGAGTATGTTACCTTACATGATAAAAGGGACTTTGTAGATGTGCTGAAGTTAAGGCTCTTAAGATGGGGACATTGTCGTGAGTTGTCTGGGTTGACTCAATAATGAAATATCAAGGGTCCTTATAAGAGGGAGACAGGAGGATTAGAGTTAGTAGTAAGAAATGTAAAGATATAAGCAAGAGGTTGAGTGATATAAAGAAGGGGTCATGAGCCAAAGAATGCAGGAGGCCTTTAGAAGGTAAAAAAGGCAAGGAAGTGGAATCTCCCTCCAGAGTTTCCAGGCAGGAGAAGTCAGTCTAGTTAGGTTGATTTGGGATTTCTGGCCTCTAGAACCACATGGTGTTTGTGTTGCTTTAAGCCACTAGATTTGTGTTGCTTATAGCCACAATAGGAAACTAATACAGACTTTTATTTTTTTCATAGAATGCTGTTCTTATTTTTTTTTATGTACAGACTAAGAGTCCACCGCTGGAAATCGCATGGCCCACACACCCATCCATCTGCCATCCTACCTTGACACCCAAACCTTTCCATGCACAGCTCCCAGTGCAACTGGCCCAGCCCCCCAAACTCTCTGGCCTTCTCTGGCTGCTTCTAGCCCCACCCTCAGTCCCTTGAGTCCCCTCGGGCTGGTCCTGCCTTCTCTGGGCACCTCCCAGCTTCTGTCCTGTCTCTGCAGCAATGCGGCAGCTCTGCCCCATCATGGCACTAGAGGAGAGTGTGGAAACCTCCTGCCTGCTGCGCTGTGCTCCTTTCCCAGGCAGGTGAGTGGTGGGGTGCTCTGAGTGGCAGCCATCTTTGTGGTGGCCATATTATGACGACATTATGTGCAAGGGCTACCTAGGCTTTTATTAGTACAGATATTTTTAACTTACCACAGTCTATCTCCAAATGATGTTATATCACTTCATGTATAGTATAAGAACCTTTCAGGAGTTTACTTCCATTTCCCTTCTTCTCTACCTTCGCACTTATTCTTGTAACATATTTTACTTTCGCAGATGTTCTAAACCACATGCTATATTGTCATTAGTTTTGTTTAATTACAGGTTTTATAGTAAAAAATTTAAAGAAAAACATTACATGTTTAACTATGAATTTACCATTTCTAATACTCTCTATTCTTTGTATAGATTTATATTTCTATCTGGTACTATTTTCTTTCTGACCAAAGTACATCTTTTTTAAAAAAAGTAGTTTTTTATTGATTTCAGAGAGAGAAAGGGATAGAAACATCAATGATGAGAGAGAATTATTGATCAGCTGCCTCCTGCATGCTCTCTACTGGGGATTGAGCCCACACCTGGGCATGTGCACTGACTGGGATTCAAACCTGTCACCTCTTGGTGCATGGGTTGATGCTCAAACATGGAGCCACACTGGCCGGGCCCAAAGAACATCCTTTATCATTATTTATAATATGGGGCCTGTGGCTAATGAAGTCGTTTGGCTTTTGTATATCTGAAAACTGTGTTGCCTTCATTTTTGAAAAATATTTTGGGAATTATGATATTTTAAGGTGACATTTTTTTTCTTTTACTACCTTAAGATTTTGCTGTTCTCTCTTCTCACTTGCATTGTTTCTGATGAAAATATGATGTAATCTATACATTTGTTCCTTTATATGTAATGAGCCTTTTCCTCTGGTTGGTTGGATCCTCTCTGTATCACAGGTTTGAAGAAGTTTGATTATAATGTGCCTTGATATAATTTTATTCATGCTTCTTGTGCTTCAGTTTTGTTGAGCTCCTTGAATCTAAAGTTATTACAACATACTGCTTTCTTCAGAGAGAGATGCTAATGTCAAAAACTCATATAGATAAAATTTAAAAAGTTCTAAAATAAATGATGCTTCAAAATGATTAACTTTATTAAATAACTACAAGTTCACTACAGAATAGTGTTTTAAAATTATGTTATCATTTGGATCACATAAACCTGCTGCTCCATATAGAAATATGTGTGGAAGCAGGGGAACAGTTTGCAACACTGTGTTTTAGTTAAAAGGTAAATTACGAAGGATTTTTAAAGAAGCGGTAGCCAGATTTTGTGGAGTGTTTTGAAAAAGAAGGCTGCAGTAATTAGCTACTTAGCAGGCGTTTTTGTGTTAGATGAACCAGTTGAACAAGTATCCATAAGGCAATGGAGAAAGTAGTTTAACTTCAAATGACAAGATTCTTCAATTTCTAAGAATATGAACCTTTGGAAAAAATATATTGATTGCAACAGGAAATCTTGAAATGTTCCCACTGTTGCCTGGGCTTGAGAATAAAGGATATTCATAAGACTTCAGCTTTATGGAAACGACTTGGAATACCCACAGAAGAAAACAGAACAGTATTTTCTCTTTCTCTCAACACAAGGGTGAGAGACCCTCTCTGAATCTTCTGCTGAGCTGTGAACCTGACTGAGAGGAGAACAGAGATTCTGTGAGTTGAAGTCTGATAATGTAGCTAAGATTGCTTTATGGGTCTTGCCGCTAGAGAAGTTGTGGATTTCTATGAAGGAAGCGTGTCTTGCCATGTATAGCAAAGCAGCAAACATTGCACTGCAGTTTTCCACTCATTACAAATGTGAGCAAGCTTTGACTTGTTTAACAACCATCATGAGAAAAAGGGTGAAAATTATCTCATTTTGGTTGAAAATGAAATACATTTGTGTTTATCTCAAGTTTGATCCAGAATTAGGTAACTGTGCAGGAGAAAAACCAAGCATGAGTTTCAAGCTATTTTATTACTTTTATTTAAACTTTTATTAATAAAACGGAAAACTAAAGTCAGACAACTGCTTTGTTTTTGCATCTGATCTGACTACATGCCAGTGAAATGATTCCTTATGCGGAAGTAGGAGAGAACTGTCAATATACCAGTTCCATTAAAAATGGCATATTGGAATATCTAATAAAGTTAGGTAAATGAAATAAAAAAAGAGAACAAATTAAATATAAAAAATAAGAAGAATTTATCCCACAAATATCAGGGACCTCCTTTAATAGTCTTCAATGTAGCTTATTTGCAATCAAGATCAATGTGCAATCATATTGCACAACCCCCAAAGGAAAAAAACTTAGGGAACTCATGGGTAATTTTCACAGCTTCATTGTAAAGTCCAAGATCAAAAGGATGGTTATCTTCTTTAAACTGGACATAAGATGAGCTGTTACTCTTCCAACTACTTCCACGATCCTAGAAATTTCTTCATCAAAGAAGGGGCTCTGTCAACTCAATGGTTGCACTTTTTCCTTCTCCATCTGAAAGAATAAACATTTTTTCCAGTGGGATGAATCCTTTCCAGCCTTCCTATGAAGCAGACAGGCCAGTCACTGGTCTGAGCTAGCATGCTGGTATTTATGTGTGATTTGGGAAACCCCATCACTTCCACCGTAATTGCATACGGAGATTGGCTGCCGGTGGGAAACCAGTGGCGGAGTGAAAAACCACATTATTTTATTCTTTATTTCTAGTTTCAAAAATAAAAAAATATGTACACACAAATCTTATGTAATGAAAGAATAATACAGTAGGTCCTCTGGTTATATCGGAGATTTGTTCCTACAGCGCTATGTAATGTGATTTTCACCATTAGTCGGAACCCACCTATATAAGCACCTACATTACTCACATGGAGCACATACACAGCAGTAATGAAGTGAAACAGTAAATAAAATTTTAAAGATAATAATTCCTGACCTGTACTTGTGGTAAATAAATAATAAAAAACATAAAGCACATATGTATATACGTCAAAATGACAGAACTTTTTAAAAAATAAATAAATGGGAGATGGCAATGTAACCACAAAATGATGTACATACTTTGAATCTGATGTAACCCAAGGACTGCCTGTGTGCAAATTAACTAATGGCAGACTGACCAGGAACAACCAGTTGCTGTGATGCACACTGACCACCAGGGGGCAGATGCTAACTCAGGAGCTGTTCCTCGAGGTGAGTGTGCTCCCACAGGGTGAGCTCTGCTCAGCCATAAGCTGGGCTGATGGCTATGTGTGCAGTGTCAGTGATGGGAGCCTCTCTCACCTTCTTGGCAGCACTAAGGATGTCCAACTGGCGGTTCCCCAAAGGCTCCCAGGCTGCCAGAGGGCACAGGTGGACTTCCCCTAAGGGTCCCGGACTGCTAGAGGGTGCAGGTCGGGTTGAGGCCCTCCTCTCCTCCCACCACGAGTGCATTAATTTTCATGCACTGGGCCTGTAGTAGGTATATAAAAGATAATTTTAAAAGTTAGATTTAAAAAAAAAATAACAGGAATGTCTTGTCATTCTCTTTCTTTTTTTAAAATATATATTTTTATTAACTTAGAGAGGAAGGGAGAGGGAGAGAAAGAATCATTGATTGGCTGTCTCCTGCACTCCCCACACTTGGGATGGAGCCTGCATCCTGGGCATGTGCCCTGACTAGAAATCAAACTGTGACCTTCTGTTTCATAGGTTGACACTCAACCACTAAGCCATGCCACCTGTACAAAAGCCAGGGTTTATGCAATAATAACATTATAATTGCTAGCCCTATAGACTATTCTTGAGTCTGATCATGTTACTCAGGAAAAATTTACTTTTTCAAAGTTTGTATTAAAATCTTTTTTTTCATTTTAATTTCTTCATTGGTTAAAGTATTACATATTTGTTCTCATTCTCTCCACATCCTTCCCTCCCCCCCGCTGATACTCATACCCTCACCCCCCTGTTATCTGTGTCCACTGGTTAGGCTTATATTCATGCATACAAGTCCTTTGGTTGATCTCTCCCCCTCACTCCCACCCTTCCCTACCTTCCGTCTGAGGTTTGATGTTCTGATCAATGTTTCCCTGTCTTTGGATCTGTTTTTGTTCATTAGTTTCTGTTGTTCATTATTTCCCATAGATGAGTGAGATCATATGATATTTATCTTTCTCTGACTGGCTTATTTAGCATAATGCTCTCCAGTTCCATCCATGTTGTTGCAAATGGTAGGAATTCCTTCTTTTTTAGCACAGCATATTATTCCTTTGTGTAGATGTACCACAGTTGTCTAATCCACTCATCTGCTGATGGGCACTTAGGCTGTTTCCAAATTTTAGCTATGGTAAGTTGTTGCTGCTATGAATATAGGGGTGCATATAACCTTTCTGATTGATGTTTCTAGCTTCTTGGGATATATTACTAGAAGTGGCATTACTATAGGTCAAATGGGAGTTCCATTTTTAGGTTTTTGAGGAAACTCCATACTGTTCTCCACAGTGGCTACAGCAATCTGCATTCCTATTAGCAGTGCACCGGAGTTCCTTTTTCTCTGCATCCTCACCAACATTTGTTGTTTATTAATTTGTTGATGATAGCCATTCTGACAGGTGTGAGATGGTACCACATTGTTTTGATTTGCATCTCTCAGATGATTAGTGACTTTGAGCATGTTTTCATATGTCTCTTGGCCTTCTTTCTGTCTTCTTTCAAAAAGTTTCTATTTAGGTCCCTTGCCCATTTCTTGATTGGATTGTTTATCTTCCTTTTGTTGAGTTCCCTGTAAATGTTGGAGATTAAACCCTTATCAGTGATAACATTGGCAAATATGTTCTCCTATGTGGTGGTCTTTCTTGTTTCATTGATAGTTTCTTTTGATGTGCAAAAGCTTTTTATTTTGATGTAGTCTCATTTGTTTATTTTCTCTTTATTTTCCATGGCCCTAGGAACAGTATCAGTGAAGAAGTTCCTTTGACTTATATATGTTTGAGATTTTGCTGCCTGTGTGGATTCCTGTAGTATTTTTTATGGTTTCCTGTTTTATATTTAAGTCCTTTATCTATTTTGAGTTTACTTTTATGTATGGTATAAGTTGGTGGTCTCGTTTCATTTTTTTGCATGTGTCTGTCCAATTTTCCCAACATCATTTATTGAAGAGACTGTCTTGGTTCCATTGTATGTTCATGCCTCCTTTGTCAAATATTAATTGAGCATCGTGGTTTGGGTCAATATTTGGGTTCTCTATTAAAATCTATCTTAAGATATATTTTTATTCATCCTCTTTAGTTTATGGTTTAGTAGATTTACTAATTGCATCGTCAGTAATTTTCTTGTTTAAATATGTCATCCATACCTTTGTTCCTCTGTATGTAATGAACCTTTAAATCAATTTAGAAATTTTATTTAAATTAAATCAACAAAGCCTACCTCAAGAAAAATTAAATCACAAAAGTTTAACATAAATTTTTTAATGTTTGCCACATATATTCATAATTTATGAAATTATACATATTTATATTTATAATATTTGAAAGGGTTAGTAAGATACTGATTTTAAGAAAGGTAAGCTAAACCTAACTTCTTTTTTTTCTTTAAGAAAGTTGGAATAAGAAGTCATTTTAGTTTTAAATAAGGAGAAAAAACCCACATAGCTTACATTAACTACTTGTGAAGTCCGTGTTTATTATGGATGTTTAGGTCTTGGATGTGGTGGCTCTGAGAATATGCCTTGCAGACCTCTAACCACAGGGAACTTAATTGAGCAAACGCCCAGTTGCTGTGTTCTGAACTGATCATCGAGTTAGTGCTAAGGCTGCTCTTCCCACAATGTGCTCCCTGCAAGTATACTGAGTGCAGCAGGTATACTGAGGCAAACCCACACCTGGGTGTCAGCAAACCCATCTGTTGGCCAATTCTGGTTCAAAGACTCTAACAGCCTTGCTGACTCCTCCTTGGACATAAGGGAATCTACACCATTTCCACCCAACTTCCCCTCTTTTTGACACAGGGTCATCTGTGCTTCATGGTCTGATGGCTCTCCCAGTCTTCCCAGTCCCCTTGCCCATTATCTCTCAAAAATGTTTCTGAAATAAAATCCTTGCTTTTTTAAACCTGTGTTGGTGTCTTGGAGGACTTGGACTCACACACTAGATATGGTTTAAAAATCAAATAGGAACTAAAAATTTAAAAAGACTAAATTTTCTCGGCCTACACTACCAACTTGGTGACTGTTGATGTGTTTTGTGGGGAGAGAGGGCCACATCAAAAAACTAGGCCAATATGTTTGTAAAAAAGTAATTTTAATAATAAATGGAAATACTTTACAATGGGGTTGGGGCTGCCATCCCAGAGAAATCACCTTGCACATTTAATACCTCAAATCTTTGGAATGTTTAAGCAGGGCGAGATAACCTTTGGCTTGAGTCTAAAGCAACACTGTGTCCCAAAGCACTGTTTGCATGGAGAACAAGGAAGCAGCTATTATGACTGCAGGACTGCTGATTACAGACTAAAAAATAAAAACATTGATTAGAATTAGTGCCACTATGCTAGCTTATCTGCACCAATAGCAATGCCTTTCTTCTGTTGATGTCATTGTACCCTTTCCCTTTCTTCTGCTTGGAACACTGTTTGGATTTCTGCCTGTGTCAGAGCTTCCTGAATAGCTATTCTTTTTTTTTTTTTTAAACTAAAATTGCTTGTTGCCTCTCACTTTGGCCTTTTACTTAATAGGTAAACAAGTTATTCATAATATTCACGGAAAAAGATCATTCCTCTTTCTGTGACAATTATTGACAGCTGTTATTGCATTATTATATCTATAGTTTATCAGTCACATTTACATTTTGTCACTTGTAGATATAAGAATATTTATGTGGGGGTTCCCTGAGAGTTGAAAATTATTTCAAAACTTCCTCCAGGGTAAAAAGATTGCAGATGAGTATGCTGGACTATTTCTGAAGTGCTTCAACTCAACTCATTTCATTTATTGATCTTCTGGGTATTATATTTTGTGTTGAATCAGAAATATTCTGCTCCCTCTTTGCAGCTAAAAGTAGCTGAGTTTAATTCTTGCCAACACAGAAGCCCATTCTAAAAGTTATTTCCTGTCTGTTCCATCTACCTCCCCCTTTATATGATTCATGGGATCTCTGATAGAGTCTAGCTGCTCTGCAGAGTTAAAAGACTACATTATAATCCTAGAGGGATTATAATTTTTTATGAAGTTATTAAGACAACATTTGTGTATAGGATAATATAGGACGACTGCTCACAGACTTAGGAAATAAAAAAAATATTTGGGTTTTAAACATGGGGAAAAGTAATCCTTGCTATAACTGGCACTCAAGATCAGGACCAGGAAGGAGCAAAGCATAGTATTTAAGAACATTCTGCATTGGAATAAACCTGCTTGATCACTGATTAAAGTGCATGCCACTTTATCACCCTGTTTACTTATCTATGAAAATAGAAATAATAATACCTGCTTAGAAAAATTAAATGTAAGAATATATGGAGCCGAAACCGGTTTGGCTCAGTGGATAGAGCGTCAGTCTGCAGATTGAAAAGTCCTGGGTTCGATTCTGGTCAAGGGCATGCATGTATTTTGGTTGTGGGCACATCCCCAGTGGGGGTTGTGCAGGAGGCGGCTGATCTATGTCTCTCTCATTGATGTTTCTGGCTCTCTATCCCTCTCCCTTCCTCTCTGTAAGAAACCAATAAAATCTATTTTTTTTAAAAAAAAGAATATATGGAAAGTGCTCGCTACTGTGCCTGACACAGTGTTATCACTTAATAATAAAGTGTAGTTCTAATCATTAGGAAAGATGAGTTGATGTGATTTTCATCTCAGTGCTATTATATAAAATAATTTTGCATCTTGCATTGAGATGAAGTTCTTTTTAGGAAATTAATTTGTATTGCTAGCAAAGAAAAAAATGAAAACATGAAAAATTCAGGTTGCTAAAGCTACCACAGTTTAGCATGCACATTTTCTTTCTTTTTTTTTTTGCTTTTTATTTATGTATTTTTATTAAAACAATGGGGTGTCACTGGTTAATAAAATTATATAGGTTTCAATTCTAGGATATATCCTCTGTATATTGCATTGTGTGCTCACCATCCAAAGTCAAATCTTTTTCCATCACTCTATACCTGTTTCTTCTACTCTTCACCATCCCCCACCCCCCTTTACCATCCCTCAGCCCTCTTCCACTATGGTAACTGCCTGTGTTGAAGAGCACTTACATTGCCATTTAATGCCCCTGCTTGAAGTCCCTCATCTCAAGGCAGCTCTCCATGGTGCCCTTAAGTCTGGCTCCTGCATTCCTCTTCTCCGGAGAATAAGTGCTAGAGGGAAGAGAAGGAATAGGAGATTGTGGGAGGGCCAGAAGTAGCTGCTTCCTTGCCTGGGAAGGAGGAGAGCCCTGGCCAACCAAACATTTTGTTTATGTATTTTTATTAATTACAGAGAGGTAAGGAGAGGAAGAGAGAGAAAGAAACATAAATGACAAAAATCACTGACTGGCTGCCTCCTGCACACACCCCACGGAGGGATCGAGCCCGCAACCTGGGCATGTGCTCTGACCGTGAATCGAACTCTGACCTGCTGGTTCATAGATTGATGCTCAACCACAGAGCCACGCCAGCAGGGCAAGACCCAAACATTTTGGATACAATCTTTCAGCCAGTCCTCCATTTTCAGGTTCTGCCCTTCTGAGGTAGTTGGTGCCTCTACTGCCGAGCGTCTAGGTACACAAGGTATTTTGATTCACATCCTTCAAAAAATAACACTTAAAATGAGGTAATGTATTGCATAATGCTTTTTTTAAATATATAAATCTTTATTGGTCAGATTATTACATTTGTTTCTCTTCCCCACACCCATAGCTTCCCTCCACTCGCTCCCACCCCTCCCTCTACCTTACCTTCCCCCACATTGTCCTCATCCATAGGTGTATGATTATTGTCCAGTCTCTTCCTGTACCAACCTCATCCCTTTCCTGATTCTATTATATTCACCAGTTTATTCTGTTCATAGATTTTTAATTCACTTTTTAGATTCACTTGTTGATAGATATGTATTTGTTGTTCATGATTTTTATCTTTACCTTTTACTTCTTCTTCTTCCTAAAGAATATCTTTCAGCATTTTACATAATACTGGTTTGCTGTTGATGAACTCCGTTAGCTTTTTCTTATCTGTGAAGCTCTTTATCTGCCCTTCAATTCTGAATGATAGCTTTGCTGGGTAGAGTATTCTTGGTTGTAGGTTCTTGCTATTCATCACGTTGAATATTTCTTGCCACTCACATCTGGCCTGCATAGTTTCTGTTGAGAAATCAGCTGACAATAGTATGGGTGCTCCCTTGTAGATAATTAACTGTTTTTTTTTCTTGCTGCTTTTAATATTCTCTTTTTGTCTTTTGCTCTTGGTATTTTAATTATGATGTGTCTTAGTGTGGTCCTCTTTGGATTCCTTTTGTTTGGGGTTCTGTGTGCTTCCTGGGCTTGCAAGTCTATTTCTTTCACCGGATGTAGAAAGTTTTCAGTCATTATTTCTTCAAATAGGTTTTCAGTATCTTGCTCTCTCTCTTCTTCTGGCACCCCCATAATTCTGATGTTGGTACACTTGAAGTTGTCCCAGAGGCTCCTTACACTATCTTCACATTTTTTAATTCTTTTTGCTTTTTGCTGTTCCAGTTGAGTGTTTTCTGCTTCTTTGTATTTCAAATTTTTGACTTGATTTTTGCCTTCCTCTAGTCTGCTGTTAGGTCTCTGTATAATATTTTTTATTTCAGTCAGTGTATGTTTAATTTCTAATTGGTCCTTTTTCATCTCTAGTTGGTCTTTGTTCATTTCCTCTGGGGTCTCGCTAAATTTACCCATCTTTCCTAGGAAATTCTTGAAAAACCTTGTAAGCATAGTTTTGAACTCTATATCCAGTTTTCCTTCATTTCTTTTGGTCTGTTCCTTTGTTTCTTCATTTTCACTGTGCCAGGAGAACTTCTGTGCTGGAATCAGCCTTATGATGCAAGACTTGCAAAATTGCAAAAGCCTCTCTGTTCAGATTGGGTGGGGTGGAATCTCAGGGTTGAGCAGAGACAGCCTTGCTTCCAGTCAGCCCCACCCTATGCGGCTCCTGGGTCTCAAGTGTCTCTTGGTAATCAGTAATCACTGCGGCACTTTCTGTGCGCACACTCGAGTGCCTCCAGACCTCTGCCTTTCCGGTTCCCTTGTGCTCTGGGACCCGTACGAGTCTGGGTTCCAGGGTCTCACCCAAAACTGGGGTTCAATGCAGTTAGAAGTGGCACAGTTGAGAGGCTCTGTCAGTCCATCCTCTCTGTGAACATTGGTTTGCACGCCCCAGACTTCTGCCCTTTTGCAGCTACCCTAAATTGCCATGCACTCTTCCCTTTTCACAGTCCAGATTCCCCTGTATGAGTCTTGCCCAGAGCTGGGATTCAATGCCGTAGGATAAAGAGTTCCGTGCAGTTGGGAGTTTCCGTCCCCCTCCCGCCAGAGGAAGCCAGCCAGACATACTGCCACCCACTCTCTCCACACGCGCATCTCTGTACCTCAGCTTTTTGCAGATTCTCTGAGTCTCTGTGAGCCCCTCTCTTTCCTTTTAGTTGTAGAATTTTCACTCAGCCAACTTTCCTGTGCTTCTGGATGATGTCCGTTCTGTCTTTTAGTTGTAGTTTTGAAATTGTTGTGTGAGGCAGCAGTTTAGGTGATTACCTATGCTGCCATCTTGGTTTCTCCTGCATAATGCTTTGATTAATTCAGTTTCTTCACTTCATTTAGTCTTTACAATAATTCAATAACATATTGTTATTATCCTAATTTTACTGATGAGTAAATTAGGGCTTAAAGGGGCTGAATAACTTCTTTAGGTTTTATAGTGGCAGGACCAGACTTGGTGATTTTTTTCACCTCTGTACTCTGAGGCAGGGGGTTGGAGGGGATCACTGTTAATTTAACTCAAATGCTTAACAGAATAGGATCACAATGGCCAACCATTAAATAGCTCTGCATTGTTTCTAAAATAAGTTCATAACTTTTAGAATAGACAAAATGTTAGGGGCCATAGGGGAGGAACTGGAAAGAATATTTTGTATTTGCTACTGAGTTATCCAAAATAGACGATTATGCTGACAGTCAACTCACAACATTTTCTGGACATCTAGGTAAAAATGTTTGTCAAAACATGTCTGGCCTAATATTTGGTGATGGAAGATGATTTGACTTTGGATAGTGGGCACACAGTGCAATGTATAGATTTCGTAACATAGAAATCCATACCTGAAACCTAGATGATCCTATTAACCAGTTTACTGCTCCATTGACTAATAATGAGTTTGCCAACCACTGTATTAACCAATGTCACCTAATAAACTTAGTTACAAAAATATATGGATTCAAGAATCACACTGGTCTAATATTGCTGTTTACTAGATAGAGACTTAGAGAAATAGTTCTTAGGACTTTTAAAAATAGTGCCTAGTTTTGTTTTGTTTTTTTAATGTCTTCATTGATTTCAGAGAGGAAAAGAGAGGGTTAGAAATATCAGTGATGAGAGAGAATCATCCATTGGTTGCCTTCTGCAAGCCCCCAACTGGGGATCAAACCTACAAACAGACACGTACCCTGACAGGGTATCGAACCATGACCTCCTGGTTCATAGGTCAACACTCAAGCACTGAGCTGCAACAGCCAGGCCATAGTGCTCAGTTTTATTTCAACTTTATAACGCCACAGATTATCCATGCTAATGAAAATTTTTTTGTATGCTGGAAATCTATTACAAGCCTACTTACCTAAAAATGCTAAATCTACCAATGATGGTAATCCTTTATAATTAAAGGCTACTGTGCAAATAGACTGAATGGTGGAACAACCAGAACAACCAAACAACCAGTCACTCTGACGTGTGCTGACCACCAAGGGGTGTGTGTGGAACATGGCGGATGTTGGCTGTGGCGGGGTGGTTGAGCAAGTGAGCAGGGGCACCAGACCAAGGCAGAGCACTGATTGCTGTCATCAGGGCAATCCTCTGGTGGTTACTGAAAATTCTTTCTCTCATGTGTTGTGGTCCCACACGGCACTCACACCTGCTGCCAGCGTGGCCCTTTGCACCTGCTGCTGACACCTGGTGCCAGCCCCAATTGTCCCTGAGGGCTTCTCCACCTCCTCCTGCTCCTGAAAGGTGATCAGAGCAGCAGCTGCCACTCACACCTGACAGCACCAGCCCCGCTCACACCCATGGCTAGCGACTTCAGGGGGTACAAGTGGAGCTTGTGGGAATGGCAGCAGAAGAAGCAGGGCTGCCGGCAGGCAGGGGGCTGGGGACTGTGGCAGGAGGGGCCAGGTGGGGGAGCAGAGGATGGGCTGAGACCTGTCCCTGTGCCTACCACAGCCTCGTGGCCCACAGTTCCTTTCAAGGTGCATGAATTCATGCACTGGGCCCCTAGGCCTATATAATAAAAGCCTAATATGCTAAGTATCCGGTAGTCCAGTCGTCTGTTCAACCAATCAAAGTGTAATATGCTAATGATATGCTAAGGCCACTCAGCTGCTTACTATGATGGGCACTGACCATCAGGGGGCAGACAGTAGACCAGTTGACCAGTCACTATGACATGCACTAACCACTAAGGGGCAGACGCTCTGACCGGTAGGTTAGCTTGCTGCTGGGATCCGGGTGATTGGGACTGAATGAGATAGGCTGGACATGACCTGGAGTCTTCCTGCAGTCCTTCCCCAGCTGGCCAACCTCCTGTGTTTCACCCTGGCCCTGATTGTCCAGGTCCCTCAGCCTGGCTTGTGCCCTCTGGCAATCTGGGACCCCTTGGGGAATTTCGGAGAGTCAGTTTTGGTCTTATCCCACAGACCAGGCTGAGGGACCCCACAAATTCATGCACTGAGCCTCTAATTTAATCATAATTATATTTCTCACTTAAAAAAATATTCCCCCTTTCTGTTACCCCTTCTAATCCAACATTATTTTAGGATTTACTTCAGTTTATATTTTCAGACTATGTCTGCTACCAGTCAGAGAAAAATGAAAGACTCAAAACCTCAAATGATGTCTGGACCACCTATTCTATCTTATGAACACATTTTTATATGCTGACCTTTATTTCTAATTGACAGAAAACTCTTTTATGAACAAAGGCATCATTTATCAAAAAAATATTTTATCTACATAAAGACTTACATAATAAGCCATTAAAGTGGTTACCTCATGCCTCAACATTAATGAAATAGAAAGTTTTTCCTGATATAAAACAAAATGGTATTTGTTTGGGATTAAATAATGAAGCTATTTCACTCAGGAAACCACTAACTGACTTACTTGGAATGTATTCATTTTACAATACGTTTTATAATACTTTCTTAACAGATCTACATGTTTAAAACAGTCAGCAATGCAATAATAAAATACTTAAAATGATCTATAAAAATATACAGAGTACAACATTAAGTATTTCTTTTAAAATATAATTCATTGCTTCTAGGCCTTTTGGCTATGATCAGTGTAGAATAAAATTCAGAAAGCACTTGTGGGTTTAAAATATGGCTTTTCTAAAAACATCTCTTATTATGTGCATTCAGCTAGAAAAATATTGTGACCATCTTCATGAGGTTGACATGTTCCAATTTCTAAAACTGATCTCTGCCAATAATGTCCTGCCTTCACAGTCAATGTTCGTTGAGAGGTTTCCCTTTGTGCCTGTGTCATGGACCCTGCATGCAAAACTTAACTGCCTTCCGTCTGGCCTTACTTTCTACACTCGATCTTAGCCAACAGGCCAAGAAGCGAGGGACGTTCTATTCAAACATAAATTACAATGGCTTTAAAGCATGTCTGAACTAATAATAAAAGTATTACAGTGGAAAGTAATATACCATTTACCACAGAAATAACAATGAAGTTAAAAGATTAGTACAATGAAGTTAAAAGATTAGTACAGGTGAATTTAACCCAAGTTTGTCTTAAATGACAACACAGCAGTTTGGCAGTGTATCAGTGTACAAAACACAGGAACCAGACACAAACTGCTGATTACAAGGAGAAGATGTGCAATTCAGCACATTGGGGACTCTCAGTTCCAATCGCGGTTACAACCGTTGAGCACGCTGGCTAAAAATTGACTTTAACATGATCAGCATGAAGTCTTTTTATAACGTAACGTATTTTTGTTTAGTTTGAAAATAATGGCCCAATCAAAAATTTTGAATAAGCTAAGAGCTCAACAGAGTTGTAATTGCAATTTTAAGATAGGATGCATTTTTTAAAGCATTAAGGCTATAATGATATACCCATTTTTAAGACCACTTAAAAGGAATATTTAAATCAATAAATGGTAATGTTTGTATGTTAAAAGTATATAACCATTTAAAAAATAATTTTATCTTACCAAGAGTACTAGATAGAAATTTTTGGCCAAAAGAACTGTGTTCTCTAGGATAATAAAAATCCTGTAGAAACAAAATTCACTTTATATTTTTAGGAAACACATTTCTTATCATTATAACATATACATGTTGTTTTTTTCTAATTGAAAAATATAGTTTATATTTATAGTTATAGATTCTATGAAAATTAGATATCAAATAGCCTATATTAACATACCAATAATTTGATGGTCTATTTCTTAGGTATTTGACATCCATATTTCTGGTTGACATCCTTTATAAGAATTATCTTTTAATATCTTTAATATAAAATAGCTAGTCAGACATTTTCTTAATAAGATTTGCTCAAAGAACCATAAGGAATGGAATCTACTACTAAATGTGCCAATGTAGCCTTAAAAAAATAACTTTTTACTCAGTCCTTTAACTTTTTCTATTTCACATTTTTTTATCTCTAATGTGCACAAAAGACTATTTTTTGTTTGTTTGTTTGTTTTTTGTTGTTAATCCTCACCCAAGGATATTTTTTCCATTGATTCTTAGAGAGAGTGGAAGGGAGAAAGAGAGAGTGGAGAGAAAGAAAGAAAAAGAGAGAGAGAGAGGGAGAGAAAGAAAGAAGGAGAGAGAGAGAGGTGAGAGAAACATGTCAATTGGTTGCCTCCCACATAAGCCCTGACTGGAGCCAGGGACTGAACCTGCAACCCAGGTATGTGCCCTTGACTAATAATTGAACCTGTGACCCTTCAGTGTACAGAAGGATGTTCTAACCATTGAGCAACTGGCAAGACTACGTTTTTATTTTTCAGTCACTTCATGGTGATACATTTTCCTTCACTACTAAAGTATAAAAGCAGTGACCATTCATAATGATCAACAAGCAGCACAGCTTCTTCAGCCAGACTCCTTGTGTTCAAATCCTAGTTTTGTCACTTAATAGTTGTATGGTTTCGATTAAGTTACTTAATCTCTTTGTGCTTCAGTTTTCTCAACTGCAAAATGGGGATGATAATAATTTTTACTTTGCAGAGTTATGGAAGGGCTTACATGTATTAATACAGGTTGGACATTTAGAACAGTGTCCAGAAACTAGTAAAATATGAAATAAATTCAAGCTATCATAAATATGAATATTTATTCCTACAACACTTTATTGCCAAGATACTAACTCAGCCAGCTAAACAAAAATCCATCTTAATCAGTATTCCTAGATCTCCTGATGTTCTGGTTAGCTGTATCTTGTTTATACAAGTGAAGACAGCCCTGTCTGACATTTCTTTCACTTCCTGGTCCCTGACAAAACTTTGCAGGGGGAGATATATTGTTAGGAGCTGCATTCTGTCCCCCTAAAAAGATTCATTGAAATTCTACCCCAGCTCCCTTCCATATCTTAGAGCATTATCTTATTTGGAAATAGGGTCTTTGAGGGTTTTAATCAGGTTAAGAAGAGTTTATGACAGTGGACCCTGATCCAATCTGACTTATAAAAAGGAGAAATTTGGGGCACAGAAACACAGAAGGAAGAAGATGTGAAGATGGCCATTTGACTGGATTGATGCATCTGTAAACCAAGAGATGCCAAGGACAGCTGGGAAACACGAGAAGACAGAAGAGGTCAGGAAACATTCTGGCCCTGGAAATTTATAGCTGATTTCCACCTTCTAGCTTCCAGGACAGTGAGACAATAAACTTTCATTGGTTTAAGATACCTGAGCTTTTGGTGCTTTGTTAGAGAAGCTCTAGGAAATGCATACAAGTATCATATAGTTTTATCCACTTTCTGATTACTGTTCCTGGCATCAAACTAAAAACTGAGGAGGCAACAGATGAATTCTTTCTCCCTCCTTGTTTTTTCTTGAAGATCGTACACTATGGACTTGAAGAAATGAGTGATTAATTTCTAGGTGTAAATGAATAGATAAAATTATTATTATTATTATTTTATTTATTTATTATTATTATTAATTTTTATTAATTTTTTATACATATCTCCCCATTGCCCCCCCTCCCTCCCAGGCGTACCCCGACCCCCCAGTGTCTGTGATCATTGGTTATGTTTATAAGCATGCATACAAGTCCTTTGATTGATCACTTATTTACCTCACCTAACTTTAATCTTTCTGCTATAATTTCACAGTCTGTTTGATGCTTTATGATTTTTGTCCTCCTGAGAATTATCAGTCTACTCCCTTTCTGTGCTCCTGATTCTATTATATTCACCAGTTTATTCTGTTGATCAGATTTTTAATTCACTTAATTTTTAGATTCACTTGTTGACAGATGTGTATTTGTTGTTCATAATTTTTTGTCTTTTACCTTTTTCTTCTTCCTCTTCTAAAAGGGTACCTTTCAGCATTTCATATAATACTGGTTTGGAGTTGATAAACTCCTTTAGCTTTTTCTTCTCTGTGAAGGTCTTTATCTGCCCTTCAATTCTGAATGATAGCTTTGCTGGATAGATTATTCTTGGTTGTAGGTTCTTGCTGTTCATCATGTTGAATATTTCTTGCCACTCCCGTCTGGCCTGCATCGTTTCTGTTGAGAAATCAGCTGACAGTCGTATGGGTGCTCCCTTGTAGGTAATAAACTGTTTTTCTCTTGCTGCTTTTAATATTCTCTCTTTCTCTTTTGCTCTTGGCATTTTAATTATGATGTGTCTTGGTGTAGTCCTCTTTGGGTTCCTTTTCTTTGGGGTTCTGTGTGCTTCCTCGACTTGTAAGTCTATTTCTTTTACCAGATGTGGGAAGTTTTCAGTCATTATTTCTTTAAACAGGTTTTCAGTATCTTGCTCTCTCTCTTCTTCTGGCACCCCCACATTCTGATGTTGGTACGCTTGAAGCTGTCCCAGAGGCTCCTTACATTATCTTCACATTTTTGGAAGCTGTCTTTAGCTCCGTAAGTGCCCATCACAGTCATAGAAACACACAGTGGTGGTTTTAGCATGGAATTAACAGGTCAGGTAGTTCAACTACTTTATTTTCTCCGAGGAGGAAACTGAGAGGTCAGGAGAGGTTAAGTGACTTAGATTTTCAATGCAGAGTCTCACAGTTGTACTTATTACAGCCTTCCTTTCTATATCGCATCATCAGTGATTTAAACACAAGTTAATTCACACTTAAAATATTAGCTTTTCGGTATATTTTTTATGTCCTTTTCATAGCAGCATACTAGTAGTGGCTCACTAAAGTGATGACTGTTCATTGGGAAGGATGCTTATTTTCTAGTTGCCTTGACTGTGGTTGTATGTATGATGTACCCTTCTTGCTATTGGCATAACATCTTGCATCCATGAAGCCTATACTGTTTTCCCAAGCAGATGCCTTCATTAGGGTGGCTACGGCAGATGGGATATTTTTAAATGAGACATCAAGTGGAGACTGCCCGTGGGTTTTAGAGATACATAGACATTTTTAGTACAACCTCATTTCCTACCATAGTTGACTTTGGGAATTTGGGGTGAGGAAGTCATGAGAAAGATCAACAAACCAAAATAAAAGGGAAGCTAAAAAAAACCACCAAGATTTAAAAACAGAGAAAATGCATAACATCTTTAATAAATGACTTTGTCTGGAGCTATTTACTTGCAGATTCTCCCCAGTAATTAATAGTTTAATTAATATCTATTTATCTACAGTAATTAAAGATGTCTCTTCAAATAAATATTATTAAACTAGAGGCCTGGTGCATGAGATTCACAGCCCAGCCTGTGCCCTCTCACAGTCCAGGACCCCTCAGGGGACATCTGTCTGCTGGCTTAGGCCTGATCCCTGAAGCCAGCAGTCAGACATCCCTCTCACTGTCTGGGGCTCTTGCAGTTCAGGACTCCTCGCTCCTTAATGCCTGCCTGCAGGAGAGGCTCTTGCCACTGCCACTGCGCCTGCTAGCCGTGAGCCTGGCTTCTGCTGAGCGGCACTCCCACTGTGGGAGTGCACTGACCAGCAGGGGGCAGCTCCTGCATGGAGCGTCTGCCCCCTGGTGGTCAATGTGCACCATAGCAGCCAGTCATTCTGCCATTTGGTTGATTTGCATATTACACTTTTATTATATACGTACTAGAGAACTGATGCACAGATTGGTGCATTGGTGGGGTCCATCATCCTGGCTTGTGGGGATTGGGCCCAAACCAGCTTTCCGACATCCCCTGAGGAGTCCTGGATTGTGAGAGGCTGCAGGCCAGGGCATGGGACCCCACTGGTGCACAGTTGGAGCTGAGGAGGAACCGAGGGAGGGCTCAGGGCATGTCTGGCTCATCTCACCCTGTCCTGATTGGTCAGACCTCAGCAGCAAGCTAACCTACTGGTTGGAACCTCTGCCTCCTGGTGGTCGTGAGCATCATAGCCACTGGTCAAACAGTTGGGCACTTAGCATATTAGGCTTTTATTATATAGGATGATTTACTTTCAGCCAGAAATTGTGCTAAGCACTTTATAGGTGTTGTCCTTTTTAATGCAAAAATAAAAAAACCTGTAAGAAACTATAATTATTATTTTCATTTTGCAGTAATGAAAATGAAGTTTAGAGAGTTTATAAACTTGCCTAATGTTGAATTACTAGCAGATAGTAGGGCCAAGATTTGTTTAACTCCAATGGTCATTTCCATTTATTGTCTAATCCTAGGCTTGTTAGGATTTCTGACAGAGCATCTTTCCTATCTCCCTGGCAAGTCACATATGGACCCTCCTGCTGAGTAAGCATGTGGGTCATCCTCTTTATCTGGGGTCAGCTTTTCATGTATTCCCTTCTTCCTGCAGCCCTAGAGATTTGGTCTGCTTGCTTTTCTTTTTTCCAGCTGTCACAATCGATTCTCCATCCTGTGATTCATCTTCTATAAGAATTCTGGAATAGAATACAGGTTCCCTTTTGTTCTCTCCCTGTTATTTGTAATTAAAAAAAAAACTTAAAAATTTTAATGAGAACTTCACTACCAACTTTCAGTTGTAATATAATATTAACAATTGTTATTGTGCTCCACTAGTAAATGGTTACTTTGCTATTATTGTTAAATTTACTGTTCCTAATTATTTTTGAATATGTTCTTAGACACTTCTATGGCAATGAGTAAAATTTTAGTTTGACTCATAATAACAATTTCTTAAAATTGCCCTTTCTGCAGGCTTGCAACTGTCTTGATTTATCTTGCTATAGCTTATATGTGCAAAACAATAAAAGATACTATTGAAGATTACATATATCAAGGTAAAGATACATCATACTGCATAAAATATTTGCCCACTCATAGATATAGACTTCCCTGAAAAACTCTTATGAACTTGTGATATAGGTGACATTGGTCTAACAGCCTTATCTTTTATCCCTTTTATTAGATCCTTAAAGAATTTTTTTGGGAAAAATATTTTAAAATAGAACAGAACAAATGGGAACATTGTAAAGGTTGTTGAAAACAGCCAAAGAAGTTCTATGCTGCCATTAAAAAGAAGGAATTCTTACCATTTGCAGCAACCTGGTTGGAACTGGAGAGCCTTATGCTTAGTGAAATAAGACAGTCAATGAAGGAGAAGCATCACATGATCTCACTCATTTGTGGATAATAAAGAACATTATAAACTGATGAACAAAAGGATAGATACAGAGACAGTAAAGCTTCAAACAGACTGTGAAATTACAGCAGGAAGATTAAAGTTAGGTGAGGTAGATAAGAGATCAATCAAAGGACTTGTATGCATGCATATAAACATAACCAATGAACATAGACACTGGGGGATTGGGGTATGCCTGGGAGGGAGGGGGGGGAAATGGGGAGATATGTATAAAAATTAGTAAAAAAAAACACAGCCAAAGAGCAATGATGCTACTGAACTTTAAGGCCTTTTTTTTCTTTTATTTTGAAAAAAGATGATCTTATCAATATCCGTTCTTGATGTATTTTTCCTATATCTTTAGTCAGTTCAGATTCAAAAAGTTGGCTTTCAGAGAAAAGGAATTGATAAAGCTTTGTCTGTAGCATTATTTATCTTGCTAATCCTCACTTGCAAAAAAACACAAACAAAACAAAACAAAAAATCCACAAAAAAATTTAACTGTTGAAAGGAGGTACCACCTGGTAAAGTTTATAATGTTTTTTCAATTGATTTTTAGATAGAGTGGAAGGGAGAGAGGAAGGAGGTGGAGAGACAATGATAGAGAAACATTGGTGTGAGAGAGAGACACATCAATTGTTTGCCTCCCACATGCGCGTTGGCCAGGGTAGGGATCCAGCCTGCAACTGAGGTATATTCCCTTGACTGGAATTGAACCTGAGACTCTTCAATCAGAGGGCTGATGCTCTAACTACTGAGAAAACTGGCCAGGGCATGTGGCATTTTTAAAATACATTTTTATTGATTTTTTTATAGAGAGGAAAGGAGAGGGATAGAGAGTTAGAAACATCGATGACAGAGAAACATCAATCAGCTGCACACCCCCCACTGGGGATGTGCCCACAACCAAGGTACATGCCCTTGACCAGAATCGAACCTGGGACCTTTTAGTCTGCAGGCCGAGGCTCTATCCACTGAGCCAAACCGGTTTCAGTGCATGTGGCATTTTTAAAAGACTCAGAGTCATAATACAGGTTACCTCTGTGGAATGTTTACATATTTGCCAACATCCAAAGTTGTGCTGACCACATTTCAAGTTCATAATAACAACCATTGCAATAAATTCTGATAGCACTGATCCAAGGGGTCAGAAATGGCAGTAAACATTTTAATTGTTAGATAGATTTCAATATCCATCCAGATATTTGGTAACATATAAAAGTAACTATGAGTCATTTTCCCCAAGCATGGCACATTTAGAGAAAATAAAAATAACTTAAAAATTCATTCAACAAATGTTTACTGAAACTCATCACTATGCTAGGCATCAGTTAGGTAAAGATGAATAAAGTATGATTTTTTGACCTTGAGATGGTGATAGTCTTGTAGATGGGTTGGACAAACATCCAATCACCATACATTGTGGTTTTGTTATAATGATATTATGTACTAAACAAAGATGACATTAGCTCTGGAGGAATTGAGGAAGACCTCAATAGGAGATGATAGTTATTACATTCAATAACTATGCAAAAGCTATTTTTTTAATGAGGTGCAATGGAAATAGGAAATAAAAGGCTCTATTTTTGTTGATATCTGTATAAATAAGTTTGGAACTGACCCTGAGTCAGTACACCCTACTAACATTGTATAGCATGCCTTGGAAATATATATCTACTTAATACTGTTCTAAAGATATATACTGTATATTTTATGGGTATAACTTGGCCTAGTGTATCTAATTTTTTTGGAAATACTGGTCTAACAATGGGAGCTGCTGTAACCACAGGATAATAAGCAGGAAGTGATGAAACAGGGGGGAGCATGAGCACTCCTGAGCTTCTGCTGCCAGACTGTTATTGATGGTGTAATACGGAGAATATCTCAGAGCTGCAGAGTGGTCGCCTTCTACCTCAGTGTGACTCTTTAAGGTTTTTAAATGACCGTCCTGATACCACAGCTTGAGGAAGATGCTGAATGCCCAAGAGCATGCGGAACTAGGAGAATAAGAGAATGGAGGGCTCAAGCAGAGAACGCTGAGGGCTTCTGTCTCTGAAGACTTTCCAGTATGGATGTTATGGGACAGGAGCAACAGGATACATGGAGTCCTGGACTGCAGTTGGGAGGTGCAGACAGGATTCAAACAGAGACTATCCTTTAACTATACTGGTTAAGCACAATCATTCCTTCCTCAAGTGAGAAAGATTGGAAATTAATTATAGAGACACTGTAGTCTAGTGTATATAAATATGTATAAGCTCATTAGGATTCAATTAGAAAAGTAAATCCATGAGGGTATTCTAACTAATAAAAGAGTAATATGCAAATTGACCATACCTCCACCACACCTACAAGCCAGGCCCACCAGCCAATCAGGAGTGAGTATGCAAATTAACCCAACCAAGATGGCTATGGCCACAGAGAGAGCTGGAGGGAGGCTTGATTTGTCCTGGTGATGGAGGAAGCCAAGCTTTCCACACACCCTGGCCAGCCTAGGCCTCTGCTGAAGGCTATAAAGTTTCAGTTATAGAAGATAAATAAATCCCAGATACCAGGGCCTTTGATTGGGTCGCAGGGGGGCATACTGGTTTGCAAACTACCACAGGCTCTTGCCTAGGCCACTTCTCGCCCCAAGGGAACCCCCACCCTGATCTGGGACACCCTTCAGGGCAGACCAGCTGGCCCCCACCCATGCACCAGGCCTCTATCCTATCTAATAAAAGAGTAATATGCAGATTGACCATCATTCCAACACACAAGATGACTGCCTCCATGTGGTCAAAGATCCTGCCTCCATATGGACACAAGATGACCACCACAAGATGGCCAGCAGGGGAGGTCAGTTGGGAGGGACCAGGCCTGCAAGAGAGGGCAGTTGTGGGAGACCCAGGCCTGCAGGGGAGGGCAGTTAGGGGTGACAAGTCCTGCAGGGGAGGGCAGTTAGGGGCAAACAGGCTGGCAGGAGAGCAGTTAGGCATCAATCAGACTGGCAGGGGAGTGGTTAGGGGGTGATCAGGCTGGCAGGCAAAATCAGTTAGGGGCAATCAGGAAGGCAGGCAGGTGAGCAGTTGGGAGCCAGCAGTCCTGGGTTGGGGGCCAGAGATCTGGTGGGATCGGGCCTAAACAGGCAGTTGGACATCCCTCCCCAGATTGGAGAGGGTGCAGGCTCATCTGAAGGACAGCACCGCTCCCCTGCCCCCTTGCACAAATTTCTTTCACTGGACTTCTTGTGTATCTATAACAATCAGAGATTTGCTATATTTATGAGAGCTGGAAAACAGTCTCTGTAAAGCTATCATCCTCATGTTTGATACTAAAGTTGAAAGTCCACAGGGTACCCCTGGCCATGTAGCTCAGTTGATTAGAGCATCATGCTGATACTCCAAGATTGTGAGTTCGAGCTCTGGTCAGGGTACATATAAGAAGAAACCAATGAATGCATAAATAAGTGAAACAAGTTGATGTTTTTCTAGAACTGTCTATTTCTCAAATCAATAAAATAAAATAAAAATTATTTTTAAGTCCACAGGGTAGTAGGGAAGACAGATGGAACCATAAGCATGAGCAGGAGCCCACAAACAGAGACTGAAACCCATGTCAGGTCTGTCTCTGATCTTGAGGGTATGGGTGTCTTGCAGAAGCTGGAACCCTTTAGCTGGGACACAAGCAATCCCAGGATTAGGAGGAACTGAAGAAAGGTCTTGCAGAAGTTAAATCAAGGGCAGGTTTGGCTGCTGCTTCTCACCAATGAGGAGAGAAAGAAATGAATGACAATGAGTGTGAGCAGTGGAATGGCTGCTTCTGCATCTCTACTCTTAAATCTCACACGAGAATCTCTCTGGAAGGCTCACTATAACCAGAAACATACAGGAAAGGGAGTTCTTAGGAATGGAGGTCAGCCTAGGCCAGGGACACATGGCAAAGCCAAAACATTGCAGAATGGTGTTTCTGTCATATGCAACAAATTTTGTCAACTTCATATAGCCATATGTTAAAACAACCAAAGACAATGTTAGGTATTTATATAAAGAGATACTTCAATGGTGTGGATTCTGACCAGTCTAGATAAGAGTTTGGTACCACAAGTGGGCAAAACCATACCAGCATCACTTCAAAGAATTTTATCTGGGTGAGGAAAGGCCTATGTAATGAACTTTCACAGTCACATAGTCTTAGCTACTACCTTCTTGGAAGTTAAAATCACAAATCTGATGTGGATTTCTTAATAAATATGCAAAACAAAATATGATTAAATAGCCTAGCTGGTGTGGCTCAGTGGTTGAGTGTTGAAGCAAGAAGTCTCGTGTTTGATTCTCAGTCAGGGCACATGCCTGGGTTTCAGGCTCAATCCCCAGTAAGGGGCATGCAGGAGGCAGCTGATGGATGTTTCTCTCTCATCGATGCTTCCATCTTTCTATCCCTCTCCCTTCCTCTCTCTCTAAACAAACAAACAAAAATTAATTTAAAAACATATTTAAAAAATGACTAAATAAAATTCTTAAATATGTATTGATGTGTACCCACTAGGTTGAGAAACTACTCTCTGCATGGAAATAAATATGCACATAAATAGATCTCACAAATTAAGTGTATTCCTTATTTAACTTCTGTTTGGCAAGATCTCAACATGCCTAAGCACCCTGAAAGTGATGAACGTGAGGGGAAGCAGGAATTGAAAGAGACAGCGGTCTTAACTGATTGTGGTTTAATTTTCTCAGTTTGTACAGTTTACAAAACCATTTAAACATGTGGAACCATTGGTAAGTCTTCTTGGGACCATGAAAACAAAGTACACAGAAAGCTTAAGATTTATTTAGGTACAGAGTAAATCTTTCTGCAGGTCATGCTTTATTATGACCAACTAAGATGTCCCTGAGATCACTACCCACACTACTCAGCCCAGTTAGTAGCACATCTCTTAGTAAATGTTTGCTGAAGAAAGAATAAAATAGAGGAGAGAAAGAGTGAAGAAAAAGGAGAAGGAAGGGAGAGAGGGAAGAAAGAGGAAGGAGAAAGAACAAAGGAAAGAAAGAAAGGGAGGAAAGAAGGAAGAGACAGAGAGAAGGAGGTGAAGAAGAGAAATGTACAAGGTCATGGAATTGAAGTCAAGCAAATCCTGGACTAGAATCCAGGTTATCTTATCAGTTCCTTTAGAAATAAAATAAAACCGCACATGTATTTTGTAGACCTATCCTTGTAATACATGATTATAAAATTATTAGAAATATCTTATATCAGATAAATGTTCATTATAGCATGATGAAGAAAAGCAGTTCTTGTGAGAGAAAAACTAGTGTTTTGTTCTTAAAAAATACCTTATTCAGTGAAACATTTTCACATATTTGTAGGTTCTTGAAGATATATTTTTGAAATTTTGATGTCTAGTGATCAAAATGTAAACTACACTAGGGGCAGACATGATTAATTTACAGCCTTTGTTTACCCAGCAGCCGTGACTAGAAATCAGTGGTCCATAAACTGAAGAAATAACTTTTTCTACTAATTTCTATAATTTTCTTCAATTAAGAATATAGGCCATAAAACACAATGGCATTATCCTATGACATACATTTTCATATCAAATTAGTAGTGTTGCCAATATCTCAAAATATCTTTCTAGTATTTACTCATTTAAGATTATAGTAATTATTAGATTTTGTTAATATGTTAATTGGGAAACACATTTTAGTCCATTTACATTTGTCATTTTAAATGGTATTTTGATAATTGTATTTTGGTATAGTTTCCTTTCTAGACTACTATTTTATTTTATGCATTAAAAACCATTATTATGAAAAGAAGTCCATAGTTGCCAGAGAGTCCCATGGGTCCCAAGAGGAGTAAGAAAACCTGCCTTCTGCAAGGACAAAATGTCTCCTTCATTACAGTATTTTTTTCTGATTAGTATTCCAGAGATGCTAATGGAAAATAATGGTGCTTATAGGCATAGTACACAAGGTGGCAGCACATCATACTTCAATTTCCCCAAATCAAATTCCCTCATATATCTAGATGCTAAGTGTAAATTACAATGTAATTAAGAATGTAATGCATTTTCAAAAATAGCTATGGACACTTTTCAGCATTCTGGTTCATATTGTGTGCCCTTTTATTGTGAGATATAAATTTTTCGATCCCCTGGAATAGCTAACAATTATCGTGTCTCTATAAGAAAGCTTCTCAGTTTGAGAAATACAACAAGAAATTAAATTAAATTACTTGGGCGGGTCGGGGGGGGGAGAGATAAAAGGAGAGGGTAAAGAGGGAGAAAACAGGGCACTTCTGTAACAATGTCAATAAAACAAACAAACAAACAAAATCCAAAAAACTTTCCCCAAAACAAACCACCCGTATGAAGAAAAAAGACTTTTCCTGCTATAGGCACAGTGGTCTCATTTATACAAGTATGGTCTATGTGCCCAAGGGGAATTGATGAGTTACATAATCATCATTTATAATCACATGGTTGCTCTAATTTAAATTCGTGAAAAAAAATTTTAAGTGGAAAAGAAGGAAGGGGAGGTGGAGTAGAATGCAAAACAGCTATCACCCCTCATTCCTCCCATGAAGACACAGTCTGCTTCTTTCCATCTCTTCAGCAGGAACTGTGCTCGTGACTTGCTTTGGCCAGGACCATGGCAGAAGCTTCTGAGCCTCAGCGGTAGGACACCTTGAGTACTTCTTCCGCTATCTGCTTCCAGCACTAGGAACTGGCTCTTTCACATCTGCTCTGTATCAGAGAGCATGCCCACCCAGAGCATGCCCAGCCAGTCCGCTGGAAGGATGTGAGAGACATGCAGCATAGACCGGGGGAGCACAGCTGAGTTGCCCCGGCCAGATAAACCCCAGAAAACATGAGACCTCACCAACAGTCAGTCTACTCTCTGCCAAAGGAGAGGGGCCATGGAGGCCAGAAGAATCATGCACCTAAACCTTGGACCTGTGCTCAAGCAACAAACGCTTGCTATGTTCAGCCACTGAGTTTTGGAGTAGTGCTTTCTGCAGCACTGGTTACAGACTAGGTGACTGTTACAAACTAATCTTTGTTACTAACTAGACACAAACGCTTGATCAATCTTTTAACAAAAGATAGGAACTGTGAAGAACCTGTGCCAGTTGACATAATCCATTGCATAAGATATGTTGGCTCGTGTGATATGTACTGAATGTTTCTAATAAATTTAGTTTCGACTTTAGATATAGGAAGTGAGGGTAAAAGAAGAAATTAAGTATGGGTATGGAGAGGAATATGTTATAGATAAATGTTTGTGTCTCCCCCAAATTTATATGTTGAAGCCCCAATCCCCAGTGAAGGCTATACTTAGAGATGGGGCCTCTAAGGAAGTAATTAAGGTTAAATAAGGTCATAAGGGTGGCCCCTGATAGGAATAATGTCTATAAGAATAGACACCAGTGTGTGCCTTTGCACTTGCTCTTGACACTCCCCTCCCTGCCTACAAAGAGATCCTGTGAGCTCGCAGCAAGGCGGTGGTCCCCTATAAGCAGCCAAGGCCTCAGATAAAACCCACCTTCCTGGCACCTTGTTCTTGTACTTCCCAGCCTCCAAGATGGTGAGGAGTAAATCCTTATTGTGTCAGTCACACAGTCTGTAGCGTTTTGCTATGGCGGCCCAATTGAAAAGGGAAAAAATAATAGCTAACAATGATCGTGTCCCAGCATTCTAAAGATTTAACAAACATAATTTTATTTAGCCCCCCCCCCCCAATATCAGCCCAGAGAGATAGCTCCTATGCATAACAAACTCATTTTATTTATTGATGAGGAAATTAAGACAAAGAAAGGCTAAGTGCATGATCCAGATCTCCTGGCTAATGAGTGGCTGAGCAGTGAAATCTGAATCACAGAAGTCTGGAAGCTGTGCTCTTCACGACTCTGAGGGAATGAGCAGTGGCAGAGGCAGACAGGGAGAGCAAGGAGGGAGGAAATGATTTATGTGGTGCGCTCAGTGCTGGTGGTCAGAACTGCCGCTGTGTCTCAGGGCAACTTTCCCTGACTGAGATTTTATTCCTGAGGGATATCCTCAAAGCTGGTGAGTCCCTGGAGGCCCAATTCAGTGCGAGACCTTGGCTATAGAGATCTGCAAGGACTCGTAAATATTTTCTTCATTCTTTTCTTTATTGTTTTCGTAAACTAAATTGCTAAGCTTTTTCAGGAAGCCTTGAGCTCTTCCCCTTGCCCCTCCATGAGGTCTGGCTTTGGTTAGAAACATGACCATAACTTCATACTAAATGCTGTGTGGACTGGTACATGGTACATGGCCATGTACAGCATGCTGTTTTGTTGAAGATATAAATAGGCATGCTTTGCCATAATAAAACAATGTTATGTACATGTTTAGACCTGTGTGGGCAAGAAGGTATTTAAAGGCATTGAAAAGCATTGCTGCATATTGAATACACACAGGATGAATTTGCAAATTGCTTGTGTTATTACTTTTACCTACAAGGTGGAAGATTAACTTGATGATGACTAAGCCTCCCATTATTAGCTAAATAGAACATCTGAAATGTGAAAAAAGAGTTTTCCCCCAGGCTTCTTCCTGGATAGAGAATGAATTGCTACTGTCTTTGGATAAACAAGTAGGTTTTATAAAATTGGGCAGCACTCTGACTAGCTGGAGAAGACTCACAGAGCCAATTAGCCCCCACCCCACCAGAGCCCCTCAACCCTAGAGCATGCAGAAGAGAAGCAAGACAATTTCCATTCCCACTGAGATGGGGAGGAAGGGCTGAGGACTGAGAGCCCCTGTGTCTGACAGAGGGTCCCCATTTTTAGGGAGAGTGTGGATGCCGTTATGAGGCTGCAGAGTGACTTGAAAATATGGCAAAGATTCAGCAGGTCAGCAGCATCACACAGGCCAAGGGCAAGAGTGAGGTGGGGGCGAGGCCTAAAGGGGGGAGCCTGTGAACTGACTGTGTAAGAGAAGTTTCCTCTAGTTACACCAGTCTCAGATGTCTCCGCAGCCGATGCAGCCAGGACAGAAAGCATGAGAGGATCGATGAGAGGCGAATGCACAGATTAAGGGAAGTCCTCACCCCCATTTCAAGACATTACGAAAGCTTTTTTCTACCAAAAACTCAGTCGGCTATACATCACAATTATGCGCTTATGCTACAACCCTCCGCTGTTGTTACAAATTCTCTCTGATATCCACACTACACAGTATCCACAGAGAGTCTGGCCAGAGGAAAAGGAGTGTAGAAATAGCTGTTTGCACATCTAAATCACCATTTTTCAAAAGGTACTAATATACTTACATGGACATGAAAAAGCATTTTAAAAATGCAATCAGAAAATTTTAAATGGTCAATACTTTTGTCTAGTTACCTATTATTACTCAATAAATCACTCAAAACTAAGTTGGTTCAGACAATACAGGCATGCCCCACTTGCTTTTCAGAAGTTGGCTTTACCACATTGCTTTATAAAAGAACTACATTAGTACCTGATTTTCCTAACAGAAGGAACTCTGAAAAGAATTTTTACCTTTATAACAAAAGGCCAAGAGTGAAAACCGCATTCTGCTTTTGTTTTTCTGGGAGCTCTTTAGAGGCAGGGGGCACCCCTCAGTGAGAGTGGTCCTGCGAGCTCTTTCCCCAGGAGCTACACTCAGCATCAAGCCCCACAGATCTGAACTGCATCTATGAACATCTGTGTGTCAATTCAATTTATGTTGTGCAGTTGTTAGCAAGATGTACACAGAAAAGCCTAAGAGAGCTCCTAAGGCTGTTAGGTTATTCTTAGAGTAAAGCGGGATGTCATTGTTTCTATCACTGCGAATGAAATAAAGACACGGTGAGTGCCTTGAGCTTGCCTGCACCCACCAATTGTACTAGTATATACATGCATAGCCAAAGGATTCTGAGATCTGCCAAAGTTACTATTGGTTCTACTAGCAGTAGAGTGGTCTTTTTAGTCAGCATCCCGTAATGGATAAAATGGTAAGTCTATTTGAGTGGATTGGTGGGTGTATAAAGCATAGTGTGTAGTTATAATATCATTCCTGCTTTTACTGCATGTCAGTGTTATTCTAGGTTTTATGTGTTATTTGGTAAAATTTGGTAGGTTGTTTTGTGGGGTCTGTAAATGCTCCTTTTCCCCCATATAAATTGATGGCAATAATGTCTTCCCTTTACATCATTTCATAGGAGCACTCTAATTTTGAATAGCAGGGGAAACCTGCTTTTATTACCACATGGTTGCCGTGGAGCAAAAATTTAGAGAAGACACAGTTGGCATGGCTACTCTCTGCCCTGCCATGTCCAGGCCTCAGCTGGGCGGCTCAAAGGCCGAAGGGCTGGCATCATTGCAGGCTTGACTTGAGCTGGAAGACACTCAGTCATGTGCCACTTAATGATAGGGATGCATTCTGAGAAATGTGTCTGTGAGGTGACTTGATAGTTTTGCAAACATTATAGAGATGGTGTAGCCTACTAATCACCTAGTCTATTTGGTGCTTCACTGTCATATATGTGGTCTGTTGTTGACCGAAACATCACTACGCAATGCGTCTGTACTTCTGAGGTTGCTCTCGCATTTGGTGACAGGTGGTGCAGGCAAGTTGGTTCCTACACAGGGCTGCCTGTGTCTGCTCATGACCTGGCCACTGGCATTCCCCAGGGTGAATGATCCACAGGTTCAAAGCAGAAGTTGCAATATCTTCAAAAGGCTCACACCGTTATTGCTGCAGTATTCCACTGGCCGCCCAGGTCAGCCTGATTCTATGTGGGAGAATATTGTATTAATATTGTGTTAATTATCTATTGCTGTGCTACAAATTACCCTGAAATGTCGCAGGCTAAAGCAGCAAACATTTATTAATCAAAGTTTCTATGGGTTAGGAATCTAGAAGCAGCTTAACGGGTGACTCTAGCATGGGGCTTTTCATGAGGTAAGGCTGTCCAAGGGCTGCAGTCATCTGAGGTTCCACTGGGGCTGAAGAATCTGCTCTCACGCTTACTTGTTTGATGGTGGGCTTCAGTCCCTCACTATATGGGCAGAGGACCCAAAAGGTTACATGATAGTGGGCCAGAAAAAAGTATTGCACTAGTGATAAAAAAACTTAGGTTCTAGCCCAGTCGGTGTGGCTCAATGGTTGAGAGTTGAGCTATGAACCAGGAATTCTTAGTTTGATTCTTGGGGGTTGAAGGTTTGATCCCCACTGTGGGCATACAGGAGGCAGCTGATCAGTGATTCTCATCATTGATGTTTCTATCTCTCTCTCTTCATTTCTCTTTGAAATCAATAAAAATCTATTTAAAAAAAAGAAACTTGGGGTCTAGACCCACCTTTGAGGCTATTCACTGTGTAATTGGGAAGAACTTTACATTCTCTGTAACTGGTTTATTCTTTTAGAGAAAAAGAGTCCTGGAACATATACCATGAAGGCAACATAAGTCTCTTTCTACTACTTGAGTTGTGACTTCATCTCTTACATTTGCCTCTTTAGCTTTTTCCTTTTAACTCATATACTTTTTATTTTTATTTTCATTTTACTATTATTGTTGCTACTGGATTAATTTGAGTTTTTATCTAGGGTAAGAGCTCTGGGGCATTTGAATCACATAAGGTCTAGCTTTGAACCAGAACACAAATATGTGTAGGCAGGTATATGCCTCATATTTAGCTTCAGGTACTTCTGTAGCATAATGTTCTTGCCACTGGTGCTACACTTAGGAGAACTTTGCCTGGTGGTAAATTCCAAGTTAGCCTATTTGAGAACAACTCTTTTTCTTACATAAGTTATCGGAGACAATAGAGAACAAATGGAGAATGATTAACAGTATTTTAGAAACTGGAATTGAGAATAGATTTATTCAATATAAATTTTAGTAATGGCTTTATTGAGATATAATTCATATACCAAAAAAGTCACTCTTTAAAAGCATACAGTTCAGTGTTTTTAGTATATTCACAGTTATGCAACCATCATTTTAAAATTTTAAAAACATTTTTTTAATCCCCCTCCCCCACATGCATGAAATTCATGCATGGGGGTGGGGGTGGTAGTGGGCAGGGAGATGTCCTTCAGTCCAGCCTGCTCCCTCTCCAATCTGGGACCCCTTGAGGGATGTCCGACAGCCCAGGTAGGATCGGGCCTAAACGGGCAGTCAGACATCCCTCTCACAATCCAGTACTGCTGGCTCCCAACTGCTCACCTGCTGGCTTTCTTGATTGCCCCTAACCGCTTCTGCCTGCCAGCCAATCACCCCTAAACACTCCCTGGCCAGCCTGATTGATGCCTAATTGCTCCCCTGCCAGCTTGTTTGCCCCTAACTAAGCATACTCATTCTGATTGGCTGGTGGGCATGGCTGGTCAGCATGGCTGGTGGGTGTAGTGAAGATACGGTCAATTTGCATATTACTCTTTTATTAGATAGGATAATGTTTCAATATATACAAATTTTTAACTTAGTCATTTGTCAGTTAATGGAAATTTGGGTTGTTTTCATAATTTAATTATTACAAATAATGTTACTATAGAGATTTTGTGAGATGTGTATGTGTATATACATTTAAATTATCTTGGACATATACACAGGAAACAACCCCAAAACTCAAAGCTAATATATCAGTTTATAATCAGGTTATCCGCAGGATAATGTTAATGTAACAGTTTCTTACTGCCCAGGAAGAAGCAAGTTACAGTTGAAGAATATTGAAGTGTTTTACAATATTTTTCAAGAGAGGGTATTCCTGATCAGCGGACATGTGCTCCAGGGTCCTTGAAAAGAATAATTTCTGCAGCAAATAGCAATACTTCTAATTTCTAGATTAACATTAAGCATTTAGAAAGTTTACGTAGCACAGAACCAATCTTCTGATGTCCATTATCAGTTCTAGATGAACCAGATAATTTGAATTTTTGGTCCAGGCAAGCCAAGGGCCCATATAGTTACCAAAGCGCTTTCCCTATGAGCAGAAGCAATATTTAAAACACCCAGGACAGTCAATGCACTGTTTAAAACAAGCTAGCCTCTCTCTTGACCGTTTATCTCGAGCAGGTGGATGTATCCTGATGTCTCCTTCCTTGTTTGTAATGATATATAGGTCAGGGCATTTTTTACCGGCAATAACCCAGAGTATCATGATTGCTCAACAGCTCCTGCTCTGACGGTCCTAACAGCGCCAGCACCAGTGAGTTGATGAAGCTCATGGTAGGTGAGGCTAAGGCGTATGAAAAAGCAGTGACAAGTGTGCGGGAAGTGACTCTCATCACCACAGGTGCCATCCAACCGAGAGGTGACATTTATACCTCCATTCTCTAATTGGTGGTAGGCCTTTCCTACCTTCTGAGAGCAGGCGCTCCTTCCTGTCACAGGTTTGGGTAAGAACGGACTTACATATGCTATAAAAGAGGCAGCTCACTTGTGGACAGGGTTGAGTGCCGGAAGATCTGATGATTTGGACCAAGGCTACCGAGCAACCAATGGCTCGCATTACCTGAGAGAGAGGCTGTGTGTGTCAGTCCAGGGGCATTGTAGAGAATTCATATCCATCTGCTAGGAGATGTTGGCCAAACAGACTATTAAAACCATTAGGTTGAGATCTCCTTTATAATGGCAATAGCAGATCAATGTGGCATACAGATGCTCACATATATCATCTATGTCAACAACCACCTCAAAACAAGCTATGATGGGGGTGACATGTGCTTCTATTCCTCTCCCATGGAGAACTTTGATGCTTCTGATATGGGGAGGAATGGGCTGACTAGAGTCCAGTAGCTCCAATGCTGCATCCAAAATAGAATGCATTTTAATGGATCAAGAACTGATTTCTTCATGTTCTTCCAAGATGTAACCTTTGGTTGGATCTTTTAGACTCCGTGGAATTAATGGGACAGGAGTAATAATATAGATATCCATTGAGCAAGTTCCAAGATAACTACAGACACTCTCGTGAAAAACACCACTAGTTAGCAACTCTGCTTTTTGCAATCATTCCCTGAGTTAAGGCAGGACTTTTGATGTAAACATCCACAGGCTTAAAACATGAAACTAGATCCCTAGAGCAAGCATGTCAAACGCAAAGGTTAACCCAGGCCAAATAAATAAGGTTTAAGTTTATGTGGCCTGCAAAAAAAACAAAAGAATCCATTTTCATAAAAACGTAGGTTTATTTCTATAGAGACATGCTGAATACATAGGGCTGAAATAAATGTGTAATCATTTGCATAAAATAATAGAACATTTTAATAAAAATTAATATTTTTATTGAACATTAACTTACCAGGCACTGAATAACTGCACAAATTAATAAGCACAATGCAAATAAACCTATTTTTCTTGCTCTCCGAAAGTGAAATATTTCTTGTTGCCCATATCAAACAATTCAGCACAAGACTATCAGCTGCTAATTTATCTGCTGCTGGTATTAGTGGAGAGAAATGGTGCACCTGCGGTTAAGGCCCATAAGGGAAATGAATGCAACTCGATTATAGTAATCAGTCACTGGCGAAGATTGTTGTTCTTTATTAACAATTATGTATAACAGGATATTGTAAAAATTAAGCTATGACATTTTTATTAAAACAGCTGTTACATACTGTTATATTGGCTGGGCCGCAAAAATATTCATTGTGGGCTGCATGCTGCCTGCGGGCCGTGAGTTTGACATGCTTGCTGTAGATGCTCACTCCCCTTGATGGAGAAGGAAACTAGAAGGTGCAGGGAAGTAGGTGTGTATATGGTCAGGTCTGTGACACCTGAGGGCCACAACGATAGCTTACTTTTGACCTTTCACGGTGAATTAGGATTAGAACACTCTCCTCATGCCTTCAGGCCTGAGCCTCCTTCTCTTGCCACATTTACTATGAAATTCGTGTACAATATAGTTGAGGAGCATTCAAAAGAAATAACCCTCGAAATGGCAAAATTGCTTCCTTTTATGAGAGAGCACAGATAATATAAAATGGGGACAGAAAAATCAGTTTTTGTTTCCTTCGGAGGTCTAATGACAAATTTTGGAATGACGTGGTAGCATAAATACACATGTTCTCTCTTCTTCTAGTGCCTTTGTCTCAAATTTGTCCAGTAGGAACTCTTTGATATTCAAGTCCACTCTCAGACACATGGTTTCAAACTGTTCTTTTGTTCTCATAACTGCCAATTATTTTGTCCCTGTGCGCTCGAGGCTTGGAGGGGAATGGCTTTTTTACAGCTATCAAGAGCAACATGAATGAGCAGAGGCCTTCGTTTATTGAAATAGGCGGCAAGAATGGAGCTCTCTACGGCACGTATTTCAGTGCTGTCACATAAAGTGGTGTTTCTTTTTATGAGCAAGTGGTTTATAAATGTCCACAGCTCCCCTAAACAAACAGCCAGATTTATAATAACACATTTGTTAGTGTTTAAATTTGTAATAGTCAGTGCCAAGCTCCAAGTATTATGCTCATGTTTCAAGTAAACTGTTGAATTAAAGCTTAAGTAAGGGTCCTAGAGCTTTAAAAGCAAAGTATTATGTTTGAAAACAAGGTACAGTGGTCCTCCCTTATATGAGGGGATATGTTCCAAGACCCCCAGCGGATGCCTGAAATCACAGATAGTACCAAACCCTACATACACTATTTTTCCTCTACATACATACCTATGACAAACATGAATTTATACATTAGGCACAATAAGAGATTAACAACACTTACTAAAAATACAATAGGCCCTGGCCAGTGTGGCTCAGTTGGTTGAGTGTCATCCATGCAGTAGGAGGTGGCTGATTGGATACCCAGTAAGGGCACATGCCCGGGTTGCAGGCTTGAACCCCTCTAGAGGGTGTGTAGGAGGAGGCCGATGGATGTTGCACTCTTACACAGTTGTTTCTCTTCCTCTCCTTTCCTTTAGCTCTAAAAAAACAATAAAGTATTCTTAAAAAGAAATAAAATAGAAAGATTATAACAATACACTGTAATAAAAGTTATGTGAATGTGGTGTCTCTCTCAAATCCCTTATTGCACTGTACTCATCTTTTCACTCATAGGAAGCACTTTATGACTTCTCTTCGGCACATCCAAATTGCCAGCATCACTTGAAAATTTGAGTAATTGCTAGCATCTTGCACTTTGGGCCCATTATTAAGTAGCAGAAGGGTTATTTGAACCCGAGCACTGGGATAGCACAATAGTCATCTGATAATAGAGAGGGCTACTCTCTATTGGACTAATGGGTAAGGAGTGACTACCGTGTGGATACAGAGGGATGATTTGCGTCCCAGGCTGGATGGAGGGTGATGGCTCAAGATTCCATCATGCTACTCAGAAGGCTATGTATCTTAAAACAGATAAATTACTTGTTTCTGGAATTCTGCATTTAATATTTTCAGACTGTGGTTGACTATGGATAATGGAAATGAAGGAAAGTGAAACTGTGGGTAAGGGGGGGCGTACTGTAATGAATTTTTAAAAATTAAGTATGGCCTCCTCCTAACAAATAAATAAAATCTTGCCTGATATTATGAATCTCGCATTCTGAAAAGATATAAGTACTAACCTAAAATCTTATTTTATGAATGACATCTCATATTAATTTAATCAACAACAGATAATCCTAGGTTTGAGTTCCAGTTGTGCCACTTTGAGGTTACCTGACTTCTCCGAGCCTCAGTTTTCTCAACTATCACATAGGATAAAATCACTTAGCATTTAAGTGAGAGAACGTGAAAAAACACAGTGCCCAGTACCTGGTAAATACTAATGAACTCAACTTGTCATTTCTCCTCCCATCTCAGCAGCACACTCACACTCAACAGACACACTCACACAAGTGTTATCAGCAGCCAGGGACTTGGCAAAGAAAAAAGGTTGCCTATGTGGTACCAATGATGTTACTTCAGCTCTGGCATTTTCTACACAGGCTCAGTCAAACAGGGTAGAAAGAGTAAGCATTTAATGAAACAGAAAAGCCATTAGCACCCATGGCATTTGAAGTTTCTCTGGAATGCTCCTATAATACCAAGAGACTAAGCTTTCAACACTATTTTATTTAGTTCTTTAATCTGATAGTCTTAGCAAATTGTGAAATCTTGCCAATTCATTCTCTGCTCTAAAATAGGGTATTGCTGTGTGAGGAAAAAATGCATCTTACTTCTGAAATCCCTTTTGATAGTCCTAACATGTTACCTAACTGCATTATACGTGAGGTAGAATCACACTTTCTGCAGTGAAATGCTTTGGATTCAAACAGTTGTGTATTTAAGTCCTGTTCCTTCACATATTACCTGTGTGACCACTGTAGCAAAAGATTATGAGCCTTGTTTTTTTTTATCTGAAAAAAATGGGCTACCTACCTCATGGTACTGTAAGGATTAAAGGTGATAAAATATGTAAAATGTTCATCTCATTGACTTTGAAACATTAAGTACTGGTTAACGTAAAAAAAACATTGAAACCTGTAAAGAATTTTTGTGAGTTTATTTGAGCCAAACTGTCGACATATACTAGGAAGCAGAACCTCAAGGAATTGAGATAATACTCCAGAAAATGGCAGGTTACTTCTGTAGATTTAAGGAGGTGAGATAAAGCAACTTGGGGTGGTTAGTGGGGTGGGTGGAGGTGGGGCAGAGGAAACCCCAGGGATTGGATAAAAAGTGAAATGATGGACACATACTTAGATGGGTGCAGGAACAATTAACATGATAATGAAGGAATTTGTGGTATCTGTCCTGAGGCCACAACATTTGGTTGTGCCCCAGGGTCTCTAGAAAAAGGGAAGTTACAAGTTACATTTCAAGGATATGTTATCATAGATGCAAAAAGACAGATGGGCTCAGTTAAGGTAAAGGTTGATCTTGTCAGTGAAGATACCAGCCTAGGATGTAACTACTCACCATAACTGTTTTTAGTTAAAGTTTAATTTCAGACCATCCTTTGTGGTGACTTTAGGTCTCTGAGTTTGCAAGATCACCATGCAGGCCTCCCCTGAGCTTGTCAGGTCAGCATGTGACCCTTTTCGTCCACATACTCAAGAAAGGGAGCTGTTATTACCCTACAGTTCTCCAGACTTTAGTTTTAGTAAAAAGTTCCACTTGGCTCTTCTTGGCCAGTGCCTTAGCTCCAAACTAAAGCAAGAAGACCATTCGGTGAACACTATGTGTTAGTTCTGAAAAGTAAAGGAGAGATGCGTTTAAAATAAAAAATTAGAGGTGGAGAAAAAAATGATCCTTTTCGCACGTGTAGGCTCTCCATACAAAACAAAAGGCCACTTACCACCAGCTTATCTAGATACATTCAATTTCTATACCATCCCAAGGTCAAGTTCAGAAAGTCAGTCCAGTCGTGGGAAGTTAAGGTTGGAAGCTACATGGGAACACAAGAAGAAATCAAGTGCATGCACCTTTCTAAAAGCGGAAAGTACAAGAAGAGGCCTTTGTTAATCAGACAGGAAAATCATAGCCTGAAAATGCTGACAATGACATTTTAAGAGTCTCAATTCCTTAGTAATAAGTAAGAACGTATGAAGGTGGATAAAAATTCTCTGAAGTTTAAAAAAAGCAGCAGCAAAGGAGCAAATATCTATTATATGTGAGAACTTCATCTTGCAAGGTTACTTCAGTTCACATTTCCTAAACAGGGACACCTCTGCAGAGGGAACATGAAGCACCCCCTTGGTGAGGAACTGTGCTGGTAAGTTGTGACTGACAAACGCCATCTGATTAAGGGGCCTGCCCACCCCATTTTAGGCAGTCAGAGACATACTGAAGATAGAATCACCCCAATACAAGTTCACTTATAAAATACCAAAAGAAACAGAATCTCTCTTGTCCTCCAATTCTCCCCACCCCACCATACTGTAAGAGGCACAGGGGAGAAATGACTCCTCACTGAGACTGGCCAGGTGCTGGGGTACAGGGAAGGGGACCAGCAAGGAGCCCAATTGTTTTGAGATACAGGGGCTGATGGAATCTTCATTAGCCTCGAGGAGAGATGCTGATGCCTTCTATCCCTGCCCTGACTTCTTCTTCTTGAGCAACCACTTTATTTAAAAAAAAAAATTGATTTCAGAGAGCAAAGGAAAGGGAAAGAGAGAGATAGAAACATCATTGATGAGAGAGAATCATTGACCAGCTGCCTCCTTCATGCCCCATGCTAGGGATTGAGCCAGAAACTCAAGCATGTGCCCTGATTGGGAATCGAACCATGACCTCCTGGTTTGTAGGTCGATGCTCAACCACCGAGCCACACTAGCTGGGCCATCCACTTCATTTTTTTCTTTTCCATCTACCATCATCTTTCTATAAAACTTTTGGAGGTCTTAATAAGTCAGTCCTTTGCCTTGAGAAATCCCTCCTGCTTATCTACCTACCTTTTTTCCCCAGTCTCACCTCCGGCTACAATCTGAACCATAAATAAATTATCTCTCTGTCATTTTGACATCTGGAAATTTAAATGGTAAAATACCACCTATGCTCAAACTGTGATTTCCCCAAAGCTATAAATATGAACTCCATTGTCCCAGTCATAACAAACCAAATTGCCATGTTTTTAAACCTAAAGAAAGAAAATCAGGTAGGTGATCAAGTAGTTGACATGGGAGAATTCTGTCTCTCTTTGTTATAGTCCTGGTAGATTTGCCTTAGTTTTGTTTCCCATCTTTGTTGACTGCTGAAGGATTACAGAAATCTCCATGCTGAGCATGGACTCTCCTGCATCCATTCTCTCCACCTAGGCCAGAATACTGGGTCAAGTACAGAAGAACATGGCAGATGGCCCAGAGATGACTGAGAACAGGAAGGCAACAACCTCAGAATCACAAGTATACATGGAGGAAATAGAGATTTGAGAGGTATGTGGGAAATTGGCACAGAAATGAACTTGGGTCACACAATGATTGGGGGGGAAAGGGGTAATTGTCTCAAAATAAAAGCTCTTTTTGTTTTGTTAATCCCTACCCTCGTCTATTTTTCCATTGATTTTTAGAATAAGTGGGAGGGAGTGGGAGAGACACAGAGAGAGAAACATCCATGTTAGAGAGACACATGGATTGGTTGCCTCCCATTCATGCCCTGACCAAGGTAGTGCCCTTGACTAAAATTGAATCCAGTCCCTTCAGTCCATGGACTGATGTTCTATCCATGAAGCCAAATTGGCTAGGGCAAAATAAAAGCTCTTTTTGTGACTTATTGAATCACAACTAAAAGTAGGGAGGATTTAAAGGCTTTTGTTTGAGGAGCGTGTCTTTTTGGTTTTGTTTAATGTAATAGCCTCTTTAAAGATGAATAGGACTGCAGGATACATTACAAAGCAGGAAACCGTGTAAACATAAGTATTTTTGTGCACTCATTAAATATGTTTCAGCAAGCATCAATAAAGTGACCTCTAAGCTATCATAATACAGCCCAAAAGATCATCTCAGCAAAGAAGGGAGACTTGCCGAGCTCCACACAGATAACAAAAGAATTTTAGAAACAGATACAATTATATCTACTCATAATACAAATTGCTGTGTGAGTTGGGATGTGCTGTGCCCCTAAAGTGCCATGGAATTCGGGAACAAAACTTGAACAGGGAGTGGTTCTGGCTTTGCCTATGCATGATTTCGAGAGAGTTTCTGAACTTCTCTGGGTCTCAAGTCCTCATCAATAAAAGGAGGGGCTGGGCACTGATCAAGTAAAGGGACTCTAGAATTACTTCACTGTCAAGATTTTTAGAAAAAGCATCATAAAAGTGAGAAGTCTGAAAAGGACTAATTCCACTGTAACCCTGATATTTGATGGGGCTAGAGGGTAAGGCTGAGGAGGCATGCTAGTGATCTGAAATCCATGCCAGCAAAATCAGTGTACATTCTTGATAACCTATAATTAAACCACTACCTCCTTCCCAGATATTGGTCTTGCAGAGGACATAAAACTGTGAACAGGGTACTGCCCTCCAGGGAGGGTTATTAACGCTGGTGCCAGGCCAGACCATCAGGTATGGCCTGGAGACGCCCAACACCTGGGGGCTTTCTTGCAAACTCCTTGAAAAGGACCAGAAGCATAATCCATATTTGGGGGATAAAGACCCCAGAAAGATATAAAAGAGAAGCCCCTGCATGTTACTTTACTCAGATTTGGAAAGTTATTCCCTGCGTCTGCTGGTGTAAATAAACAGTGTCACTCCCTTTCTCTAAAAGTTGCTTGGTTTTTCTTTGGTCTTCAGCAACAAAAGCGCAATTAGCCTAAAGTTTGGACATTAGACCTGTCATCAAGGTATTCATTGACTCTGTTCTTAACAATTAGTAGCCAAACTCTCCAGTGGAGTGGTTATATTGTAGACTGTGGACACAGCTGGACCTGGGCCAGGTCTCATCCCTGCCACTCACTAGTAGTGTGAGAATGAACAAGGACTGTACCTTTCTGAGCTGGTTTCCTCATCAGTTCAATGTAGTATTTATCTCAAAGGGGGTTGATAGGAAGAATATGACAAAGAGTTTAGCATAGCACCTGATACCCAGTGAGCACTCAGTAAGTGAAATTTGCATCTATAATACACAACGTGTATGTCTGAGAGAATCAGCAGAGCATAAAAGGTCAGTGCATGGCTTTGTGCTCTGGAGCCAGACTTCTTGGGTTCAAATTCCCTTTGTTATTTCTTAGCTATGTGGCCTTGGACAGATAACTTAAATTCTCAGTGGCTTGATTTACTCATTTGTAAATTGGGAATTAGGATAGCAGTATCTATCAAATTGAGTTTTTTGTAAGGTGTAAAGTTAATATTAAAACAAAACAGTGTCACCCTGACTGGTTTGGCTCAGTGGATAGAGTGTCCACCTGCGGACTCAAGGTCCCAGGTTCGATTTCGGTCAGGGGCATGTACCTTGGCTGTGGGCACATCCCAGTGGGGGGTGTGCAGGAGGCAGCTGATTGATTTTTCTCTTTAATCAATGTTTCTAACTCTCCTTTTTCCTTCCTCTCTATAAAAAAAATTAATAAAATTAAAAAAACAGAACAGTGTCAAGCTCAGAGGAAATGTTATTAAATAAAATACTCAGATCATCTTTTATATATTTATTTTTAAAATATATTTTTATTGATTTCAGAGAGGGAGAGAAACATCAATGATCAGTGAGAATCATTGATCAGCTGCCTCCTGCATGCCCTACACTGGGGATTGAGCTCACAACCTGGGCATGTGCCCTGACCAGGAATTAAACCATGACCTTCTGGTTCCTAGGTTGACATTCAACCACTGAGTAACACTAGCTGGGCTCAGATCACCTTTTAATTAGAGGTTGAAGCCTGGAATATATGTAAACAAACAAAATTTTTAAAGAAAATGAGCAGCATAAAGTGTATTAACTTTAGTCACCTCCTGCTTAAAACCTTTCTGACAAGTAATTGTCTTTTAGATAGCAATAGGTTGCCACTAGGATTACAGGGCTGGACAGCCATGTGTGCCTCTGTGCCAGGCAGAGGTAACTGGCTCTAAACTCCCGGTTGGCGCATTTTATCTCTGATGAATATGCACTCCTGTCGGCATGACATTAGAAACCATGAGATGAATTTTAGCTACCTTGTGTTACAAAAATAATAAGTTGAATATTAAATTGAATGAATTTTGTAACATTTTACATGCAGTCTTTGGGCTCATGGCTTTTAACATGAACTTCTTCCCTTTCCCTTCTAACACGTCTTCAGAGATGCTCTTGGTTTTCCCTTTACTTGAAAGTGTCCATGACTCACACAAGCCAGCAGAGCTCTATATAAACCTCATTAGCTCGTCCTGTCTCCTGGCTGAGTTGGAACAATAAGTTAGTTCTATTTGGTACAAAATAAGACTTCTGAGGAAGATCATAACATTTAAGTATCACTGATTAGTGACATAAAATAGAGATTTTTAACAGCTGGGATTTCAGAGAGATGGAAATTCATAATACTGATTAAAAATGGTTTTTGTGACTTAACTCATAGGAAGTTGTAGAAAGTGATGTCAGACTGCTGTGAAACCATTTTTATTAACAGAAAATGAAATAAGGCACCGTTTCTTAAATTACAGGAGTGCCCTGGAAACTCCTGACTTATGCCTAAGAAGCAGATGTCACTCTGCTGTAATAAATGTGTGAAAACTCACTTTGCTAATGTATATTCTCAGTGTGTTTTCAGGAGGGAAGAATTCAATCATAGTCAGTTACTTTGATCTCAATGTTACCTTTCATCTTTATGATTCTGCCTCTGTCTTATTGAATACCCACATCATATAAGGCACTTTATCCAATGTTAGTTTTTATACCAAACTAGAGGCCCGAGGTATGAAATTTGTGCATGGATATGGTCCCTAGGCCTGGCCTATGATCAGGTTCATCTTTCCCAGCTGCCTGCAGCCAGCCCCGCCCCCCACTGCCACCCACCCTTGGTTCCCCGTTTGCCATCAGGTGATTGATACTGATGGCCGGGGGAAGGGACCGAGAGGTTGGCTGTTCTCACCCGCTCACTGGCCCTGCCCCTACTGTGGGTAACCATTAGGTGACTGGTAACAAGTCTGCCAGCCAGGAAAAGGGACCAAGAGGTGGTCAGTGACCCACATAATGACTGGTTCAGTGGTTGTTCTGGTTGTTCTGCCATTAGGGTCAATTTGCATATTATCCTTTTATTATATAGGATTATTATATAGGATAGAGGTCTAGTGCATGAGTGGGGGCTTGCTGGCCTGCCCTGAAGGGATATAGGAGGGTCCCTGCTGGGGGGTTGGGCTGGCCAGGCCAAAAGGCCACAGTGTTTGCAGGCCAACCCCGCCCCTATTGGGGGTGGGGGTCCTTGCTGGGGGCAGGGCTGGCCTGGGCAAGGGGCCATGGGTGGTTGCAGGCCAGCCATGCCCCCAGCTTTGTCAGGAAGGATGTCCAGAATGACGTCTGGTCTATCTGGTCTAATTAGCATATTACTCTTTTATTAGTATGGATGCTGAAACAGGCTTTGGAATCTCCCTGGGACCTTCCTCCACACTCGGGTGCACACTCTCTCCAATCACTGAAGTATTTTTTTTTAAATTTTTAATAAAATTTTATTGTTCAGATTATTACAATTGTTCCTCT